>BGPR01009324.1:3969-58131 GCA_013235015.1 Araneus ventricosus | reverse complement strand
GGCAGAAAAACCAAGATGATTCACATATTATTTCGCTGCGTTTGTTTACCGCATATTTGGTGTCTGAACATTTCACAAGGGAATGTCGTCATCATATAATGATTTTACGCTTGTATTGTTTCGGTAAATTGCGTGATGTCTTATGCACAGAATTCAAAGCTGCACAATCCATACCGTTGGAAATAGAACCTTGGCATAATTTGTAGTAGCGCCAGATTTGGCTTTTTATTTCCTGGGTAGTAGGTGCTCACTACAGAAATATTAACGTTTTTCCTAACAACTTCGAAGCACACAATCCATGTCGGCACCACTTTAAAATTAAAAAAATAGCTGTATAGAGATAATTTTATTTCCACGAGTTATTCAATTTAATTTTAATAAATTTTCTAAATTTTTCTCAGTGATCTTTGTAATGGAATTGAAACCAATGTAATTACTTCATGAAATCTTTCAGTCATGTGCTTTTTTTTTTACCGCTGTTAACGTCATAATAAAATAAATTGATTCCTTCAGATATCAACTTCAAAGCAGAATTTTCACTATCTCTTCCATTAGTGTGATAATGTTTCTAGGCTGGCATTCTTTCAGTAAGTAGCTTGATTTAAAAATCGTTACTTACAGAATGCAACGGTTGGAGCAATCAAGCCAGGCGAAGAAAAGACATTATGAATCAAGCGGAAAACATTATAACGCTATGATATTTTGGACTAGAGGTTCGAACTTCTCATGTTCGTTATTCTAAAGCAAATTTACTTAAAATACAAAAGCGACACAATTTCTTCGTTCTTGGAAGAAATCAATGTAATTTTTTTGTATTTGAACTTCAAATTCAAACTCCTCCGGCAATTCGGGAGCGTTCTTAACCAACAATCGAGCAGCTTTTGCTAGTTAGTCACGGGTATGCTGATAAATTATTTTTCGATATTGCTTTAATGAATAATACCGGATTTAATTAAGTTTCGATTATCCTCTATGATTAAATATATTATTTAAGTCAAAAAGAAAAAAGCAATATTTGTAATTACCAGTACTGAATCTGAACGCTAAAAGCAGAACATCGAACTCTCAAAGGAAACGGGTAAAAACTTTGCACGAAAGCAGCGCCCTCTGGCGATTCGCTAAGAAATTCTTGACCGACAGCGCTACAAACGCTTACATTTCTTTGTCAAGTGTTCCAATAAGAATTGCAATTTTTTTTCCCATTTCTATTAGTACCTTAATTTTCTTGTCAGTTGGATCAATTGGATTCTTATTTTCCACCATCATTACAAACATAAATATGAGTTTCTTACACTTCTACTCACAAATGGATAAAAGAAAACCATTACGATTAAGTATATAAAAACATAGCAGAATCAGTGGCGTAACTAGGGTGGGGCAAGCACCCTGGGCGCAATTGCAAGGAGGTGCAAAATTAAGGAATTCATTGGTTGTATTTAATATAAAAGTAGGATTTTTGAAACTCTTATTTAAAATATTCTTTTAAACTGAAATAGTTTCAACAAAGTGTGGGGAAATCCTAAGGATGGAATGATTTTTACAACCCGGAAACCTCAAGCTCCGACAAAATAAGTAATATTATACTTCAGAGATTTTCTAACCGAAACCCTCATAGCGAAATTAAAATCTCGTTTAGAGCTCCCACCCTACAGGGACAAAAATTAGTTTCTCGATTGGATGAGAAATAAGAGAAGATGGGTAGGGATAATTATCTCTGCAGGATTCCTGTTTCTTTCTTCTAACCCGATGGTTTGTCACGGTATGCATACTGCATACTGAATGATTGTCAGCTTCTTCGGAAATTGGTCATAAACGGTTAACAGAAGTGTCATTCCTTTTTCAATCAGCAAAGAATGAAGAACGGAAAATATACCTCCATTTTTTGCGTAGTGTAAGAGCTCTCCAGAAAATTTAAAAAGACGTAAGTTTGCTATCTTTGTGTTGTTCTTAGTGCTGAATATTTGCATAACTTGTATGATTAAAATTCCATAGTGTTCATTTTAAATTTTTATTTTACAGAACCTAGATGCAATTGTTCTGCCAAATGGAAAAAAAAAATGAGAGAGAGAAAAAAAGACCGCATAAAGTTTTGCAATTACTGGTAAAGATTAAACAGATCTTGCAAACCATGCAAACAGATCTTAAATTGACATTGAAAGAAAAATAATTAATTAATTTTCGTTAAAATAGCAAGGATTCTCTAAACGAATTTACATTTAAAATGCTAAAGAATTAAATAAGCATGTAAGAAGATTTAAATTTAAATCATGAAGTATATCTCAAATGTTCTGCTACGTTTACAGCAGATTTTTTCTTCAAAAAATGGTTTTCAAATCAATTAATTATGCCTTTTCCATATATATGGAAAAGGCAAAGAAAAGTATATACTTTTCTTTTGTATACTGAGAGAAGGTAGTTTTGAAGATTATTATCCTGAACATGATATCATAATTAATTCTAAGAAATGATATCGTCATGCCCAAGCCTGAAGTTCTTTTGGATATAATGCATATATTTTCATTTATTTCAGAGAATTTTATTTTAAATTTAAATGTTAGACTGATTACTTCAATTTTAATGTTTTAGTTATATTAAGATGTTATAGTTCAAGCTTTAGACTCGATAAAATCTGAAATAATGTCTTTCGGCATTTAGAATTTGATCTCACCAGTTTCGTTCCAGCAAGAAGACATAACTTTTCTGTCAGACAACGCCCCCCTCCGTTTCTTTTGCAAAATACATTAAATCCGAAAAAGTCTAAATTATTATACTATTATCAAGTTAAACATTTTTCATTTTCTAATCTGATTATCGATTTAATTATACAATACAAATTCCTCATGGCAATTTTGTTAACTTCAGTTTTACCCTGCATAAAATGAATGAATCTAAATTTATAAAATTACACTTTTATAATTCTATTTCTTGTCTACAAAAATAATACGGAAGTACACTTTTTCACGTCATAAATAAATGAATAACGTAATAATTTTAATTCATGCTTGAATCTGCAATTTTTTTATGCAAAGCGTATCCCCTAATTACATGTAATTAATTTTAACTTTGTCATAATATGCTAGATAAAACATTAAATTTATTAGTTGTAAATTTTGATTAATAAATTTAAAGATATATATTAAATTATATGATGAATTATATTGTGAATATTATTAAATATATTAGTCACTATTATGATTTTATCTGTATTAGCAAAATATTTACTTCAAGGTTTAGAGTTTTTATGTCCTGACTATGGGGAAAAAAAGTAATGTACATATTTTTTCTATTATTATTCGTATGTGTGTGTGTGTTTTAATGGATTAAAAGATTTGTGCACATTTTATATTATTTTTCAAATACGAAATAAATGGAATGCACCTTTTATTTATAAATTTTTAATATATCTGAAGCTCCTACAAACTTTGAATTTCTTATTTATGCTATCTTTAGAGGTTAAGGTTAAAATGCGCCAAATTTTCTGTGAAAATTCAACGAAATTTGTTAAAAAAATCTGTAATGTTTAAATCCTATCAACTCAAGAATGTTTTATATGTTATTTTTTAAGTTTATTTCCACTTTTAATCTTTGCACTCCCCGGCTTAAAATTTCCTTAAAGAAAATGAGGACCACATTTGAAAAGAAAAAAAAGTGTGGCGCAGCTTCGGTATTTGCCCTGGGCACCATTTTATGTAGGTACGCCACTGAGCAGAATAAATCTCTTATTATTTAATTGACTATAATTTGTTATTAAATAATGACAAGATTAAAAGTGAAATTTTGTACAGTTTGCTCAGTCTGAGGGAAAAGCGTGCAATAAAAATATATATAAAGAAAAAAAGGGTTGTGATTTTTTTTGTTTCAATTTTTCAAGTAAAATTTGCTAAACGTTGTTAAATGAACAATGACATTATTGCAGCTGAAATTATTAAAGCTAATTACAAATATTGACCTGAAATGAAGTATAAAAAAATAAATATAGGATAACCCTGTAACGAAAAATATAACCACTAATGATAACGAAAAGGCCTAAATTCTAGAGGATCATGTAGAAACGCAGTTTACAAGAAATGATCTGGTTGATTTTTACACCGGAAAAACAGTCAACGACTCGATAGGAAAATTCTGTCATCGCCCTAGACCTACCACATTGAAATCAGTTACAGCAACGTAAATAACTTATTATAAAATCTAAAAAACGTGTGTAGACGGAGTAGCCAACAAAATGTTACCCCCTCCCCCCTTGAATAAATATAAAACTTGCGTTCCTCTATAATAACATGTTCAAACCCAAATTGTTTGGAAAATTGGAAAGATAATTTCTGTCCTTAACCCTTTGAGGACGACTATCACGCGGGCTTGTCGGCTTCTCGTAGCGTTACGCGTACGGCCGTCCTCAAAGGCTCGTAGCGTTACGCGTACGGCCGTCCTCAAAGGTTAAGCATGGTAAGGAAACAACGCAGCCTTTCATCTACAGACAGATCTCACTTTCACCCACCTTAAGCAAACTCCAAGAGATATTAACTTCAACGCATTAAATGTCAATTGCAAATAGGGTCAAAATTTCAATCTCGCGGCAATTTGCCTTCACGGCCCAACTCTCAACCACGCATCCACTTCATCTGGTCACGGAACATATACATGAAGGAAAGGCCTAAATCCTAGTCACTGTTTCCATATTTCAGAATATTTCCAATGCATTCGACAAGGTTTGTATTAAAAGTCTTATCCAAACATTTCTATATATTTCCGCCATACAACATTAGAATTGTACACTCGTACCTACAAAATAGGAAGTTTACATCATCAATCTTAAAGACCGATTCTTCACTCAGGAATATTCAGGTAGTTATACACAAGGGCGAAACCTTGGTCACGCTACTGTTCGTTTTGTTTGTGAACGACATCCCTGAACAAAGAGACACCGCACTTAGTTTGTATGCTGAAGACACTCCTTTGTTTTCTCAAGACAATACCCTTTAAAAGTGCTAGTTCCCCTTGCCTGGCTAATATGGACGAAAAAATATTAAATGCAGAAAAAACAGAGATACACTCATTTGCTGGCAGAAATGAGTGAAGTATCTAGGAGTGATTGCAGACAAATTCTTAACTTTCAGTCCACAAATAAATAGCCTTACAAAGAAATTTAACAGCGCATTACGAACACAATATCCCCTAATATGCAAGAGGTCTTATGCAAGCTCGTTGTGGGGTTATACAGAGAAAACCAATTTCCAGTAAATTGAAATCTTCCAAAATAAAGCGCTCCAACTCATTTCGAATGACAGGTGGTTCCAAAGGAATGATGACATTCTTAATGCACTCAGACTCCCAACTCCCACTTTTCACTGCTAACAGCAAACGACTCCGAATTAGGGATGCCGAATATTTGATGAACTGCTATTATCTATGCAATATCACAAACTCTAGTAGTGAATACTACTGTCACAAACGTGTGATTATTTGTAATTAAAATGTGCGTAAAGTGTTTCAATAAATTTTAAAAAATCATTTCTTTTTCTTTTGCAAAGTTTTAGTTTTTAATTCTATCTTCTGTCAACAGATGGCGCCACGAGAGCTCATTTTTAGTACTTAGAAAGAAGATCGTTCTTTGCGGTCACGCTTCTATCCCTATCGCAGTTTCATTAGCATTTCTTATGAGTTACCATTCTTGTTGTGATATGCGTTTTCGAATTATTACAGCTCTTTTCGATTACAGTTCTTGTATAACGATAGAAAGTCGCAATAATCGTTCAAAACAAATATTCACAGAGAAAACTTAGTTAACTTTGATCGGAACGGAAAATGATCGGATTTGTGATTCACTGGAAAGGGAATTCAAACAGTGATCTGTGTTGATGTTAGCTTCCGTGCTTGATGGGAATATTTATGAATATACTTAATTGAAAGGAAAATTTATTTTAAAAGTAGTTTTCTCTGCTGGCGCCATCTATTGACAGTATATAGAGCTAAAAACACAATCTTTTTCAGAAAATATAATAAAAACAAATGAGATTTTTTTATTTAAATTTTTTTCAAAACAATTTACATACATTTAATAAAATTTTGAAAATTCAAAGTGTGATTGAGATCACACTTATTTAGAACAGATATTTAAAAATAACAATAGCACAATTATTTGTTATTAAAAATATTGTGGATTATGCATCCATACCCCGAACTACGCTGAATCTTTAGTATTGATTCTACACTTATAGTTTTGGCTTTGACACTGATTGATTGTTAGCAACTCTCAACAATGAGACATTGACAGCTTCCTCTAAATGCCTAGCAGACTTATTTCTCCGACGATTTTCTCTCAGCTAAGTGCTTGGTTCGCGTTTTATGATTTTTTGTATTATTCACTTACTGTAAAAGTCCTCTAAGCGGCCAATTTTGTTTGGCACTGACTTCTTTGGCCCATAAACAAAATGTTAAAATAAACTCTATTTACGGTCACAGAAACCTTTCTGAGCGGCCGGGTTGGTTGTCCGTCAACTTTCAACTTGTATTCCTTTCGTCTCTCTGACCCTGGACTTTTTATTAAGATAAAGAGAGTAAAGAAAGAACGAGAACAACACAGGCAATCGGATCGAAATCGATCATTTCTTTCCGAATATGAAAAGAAAAGTGAACTTCGCCCTCTTTCAGGGGTCGGGCATTCAAAAGTTCGTTTGTGCCATTCAAGCTCTGAGAAAGAAATTGCTGATATGGGTTGCGACCATATGCAAATGAAATTTTCAGCTCAACCGACTTTAGAGAAAATATAGGATATTTTTGCCCATTCTTCAATAACTACCAACGAAACGATTAGATACTTTCTTTTCCAGTTAAAAAAACAAAGCTAAAATGTTACCCCCCGAAAAAGTTGAAAGATCTCAGCAATTGTAAATTGTATCTTTTTCAAAAGAAATCGGAATTTTTTTTACTACTTTTACTTTAATAACTTCTAACTACTCTTTTCTTTAGATGATTCTTAAAATTCGCTTCATTAGAAATAATGAATTCGGGCTTCTTTAAATATGTATTTTGTACTTCCAAATATGCAACCTCTTGAGAGCAGCTACTGCTCTGTGGCATCCATAACCTTTTTTTATTGTCCCAGACCTTTTAGGCCGATTTAAATCTCATTATTTTATAATTATTCCTGTTGCACTTGCTTGAATTACAATGACAATATCATCTATTCAAACCCTTTAGAAAACCTGTCAGATGAAATTTTTAAAAAATGAAGTTTCATAAGTATCAGTATTGTATGCCTGTTTTGGGATTATCTAAAACACTTGTTTCTTTACATAGGAGCTCTTCGACTCTTTAAACCAAGTTCTGCGTTTGTCATCTACGATATTTGCTTGTGTTCTATTAAAAATCTCTGTCTTATAACCGATTCTAGGATGCTATTATATAAAGGGATTATATCACTTTCTGCCTGGCCTTGCATTTCGAAACTGACATTCTATTTTACTGGCCTTTATATCTTTTGAATAGATCAAGAAGGTTGTCTTTGACAATTGAAAATCCCATTCTTGCAATTTCCAAAATCTATTCTTCCAACTGATTTTTTACCTCAATTCTTGAATACTGCATGAGAATTACCATGTCCACCATAGCCGGAAAAATGATGTCCTCCCCTGTAATTATGCGACGCAAGGTGGAATGAAGAATTCCATAAACTTTGCTAATCTTTACTGCAGGCTTTCCATTTTGGTTCTCTTTAATTGCATTTCAAACTTCAGTTGGAGAGTAGCAAAATCTTGGAATGGAAATATCACCTGACTTCTTATATTTAAATTGGAAGTTTTGCCACATAAAATCTAAACAAAACTAAATTTGTTACTTTTATTTTATCCTGATGTTCTTAAAAGTATTTTATGAGTAAAAACATAATAACAAACCATGTGGCCGAAAGTGGAACAATTGTTGTACTCCTTTTGGCCACATGCATGGCCAAAAGTGGTACAACACTTGTATTATATATTATTACAATGTTACATCAATTTATTTGCTGCTATAAGTATGTATATATTATAAATAAATCAGTAACTTTATATAACATTTTTTATTTACAAATTTAAATTCCATTTTAAGAAGATATTTCTTATTAATTTTTATTAATAATGTAGAGATTTTCCAGATGAAAATTTCATACTCTTTTGTATAAATAAAATATAGAAAGCTTTTCTGATAAGCATCTTAGCTAATATTTTATTTAGAACATCAAAATATTTTGATCTATTTTAATTATCACAACTTGACACAAAGTTAATTTTATTGTTAATGACTTAGAATTCTAATTATTAGTCTTGGTTAGAGACTTTGTTAAGTGAATATTTTATTCATAATAATGCATGATAATTGAGTAGTGTTTTTAATATAAAGAATTTTATGTTATAGAAAATGGAATTCTAGTGGAATTTTATTTGTCCTTTCAGGCAGTTCGAGATTTTTGCACCTGCAGATTCTACAGGATAGCGAAGTTGGACTGGAGTTTTAAGTCCTGGTAGGAGCCACTCTAGGAAAGAAGGGGCATTCTATTATGTCCCCCTCCAGCTATTGATTGGGGCCGTAGTGGTCTAGTGGTAAGTTCTCGACCTCGGGACCGGAGAGTCGCAGGCCCGAAACCCGATTCCACCGAAGATCCGTCGTGTATGGGGCCTGTTGCACGCTAAATCATATGTAGTGTCCAAACGCCCTCCCATTGGTGTTGCGCCGAAGTTTTGAGAAGGGGCGCCAGCTCAATTGTCGTCCTCGTCATCTGACCGCGGTTCAAAATTACAAGGTCCACCCCTAAATAACCCTCGTGTTGCTTCAAAACGGGATGTTAATATAACCTAACCTAATCCAGCTATTGATTTTTTTTAAAAATTACACTCCCTTATATTGAATATTTTTATACTATATATAACAAATAAATCTGGTTTCTAGGCAGTGTTTGTTAGAAATGTTATGTATTAACAATTCAGCTATTGATTTTTTTTAAAAAAATACACTCCCTTATAATGAATATTTTTATACTATATATAACAAATAAGTCTGGTTTCTAGGCAGTGTTTGTTAGAAATGTTATGTATTAACAATGTTGTGTACTTTATTATGCTTGTTCAATAAAATTGTGACATTATATTTTGGGTTTTTTTTTGCATTTATTTGTATTATAACATCTTGTTACAAAAATCAATGAATGTATTTAATTTGTTTTCTGGGTTGAAAAAATTAATGTGTATTGCTGAAAAAATAATTTGTTGAAGTTTAATAAATTCTAAAAGAGATGGTATAATATTAACCTAATCAAAAAATTTAATATCCTGCAGAGTTTTTAAAAATGAATTTTCTTTATGAAAATAACATTCTATTAGTTTTTAAATCTGGAACAAGAATGAATGTGTATTTATTAAAAATTAATTTATTGTTGAATTTTTAAAATATTCTGAAAGAGAAAGTATAATATTAATTAAAACAACAAATTTAGTTTCCTGCAGAGTTTAAGGAAACCACAAGTTAATATTTTTTTTATGGAAATTATATTTTATCAATATTTGTATCTTGAAAAATGAATGTGAATTTCTTAAAAAGTAACTTTTCGTTGAAGTTTTAACATGCTCCAAAAGAGATGGTATAATATTATCTAAATTAATAAAAAATAATTTCCTGTTGGTTTAAAATCATTTTATGTTCTGAAAGAACTTTTCTTGAAAAAGAATAAATGAAATTATTATGAAAAATGTTTATCTTCTTAAATTATTTATCCACTGGTTATAAATGATTGCTACCCTTCAAATAGGCAATTCAACTTTTTTTTTAATGGTTTGAATGATGTTTAATATTTCCATTTAATTTCTGTATTAAAGAAAAGGCTAATTTAATGAGAAAAAAACTTTATATGATTAGAATAATTATATAAACAATATTAAAAGGCATTATTATTAAAACAATGTCAAATTAACAATATATATTAAAAAATAAGCAATTCTTAAATTTAATAATCGTTGACAAACGAGTTAAATATCGTATAAATACCTATTTATTGTTTACATCGTTGTCATGACGAAAGGGATTGGTTTTGTTTTCATTCGCGTCGCAGTAACGTCACGCTGACGTATTCTTGTTAGTTCCCTAGTTGGCTACAGATGGCGTACTGTCTATGTGAGGTGTAATGTTAAAAAAGTTGCCATTAAGGTCTATGGGAGTGAGACCTCTGATTCTTTTTCTCTGTGATTTAACCCTGGCTGATATCGCATTATTAATTGGGATGGGCATTGATGATTATATAATCATTGTCAAACCAAGGAAGACGTGTCTGTGAAGACCTAACTGATAAAAATCTTCAACGGTAGTAATCCAAGAATATTGAAAAGCGTAAAGAAAGTAAAAGATTTGCTAATTTATGAGAACCATATAATCAGAACAACTTAATATTAGAAGATTGCTGAAGTTACTTCTCCTCATTGGCTGTCACTTTTTTCCTCCAATGTTCAAGTAAGTGGAAACTATTTTAAGTCTAAAAATCAACCATAACTCCAAACTATTTTTCAAAATGTAGTATATCATCCGGATAAATGATTCAGCTCTCGGACTGACATTTGACAGAATTATAGGTAGCGCTAAAGAAATTCCAGATGGCGCTGATTTTTGGAATAGATGGTACTGGATGCTGCGGACTTTTCTGGAAGATGGCCGGTTGTAGTATGAAACGAAAATTACGTACTTACAATAAGAAAGTCGATCCTTCAAAAAGTGGAGTAAAATAACAGAATGGAAAAGTGTTTCGATTCTTTCAGGCAGTTGGCTCAACAGCTCAGAAGTGTTTACTTGGCATTTGTCGCACTATTTCGAATTTGAAAATGGAATGCAAATTTAAACTCCGATCTTGAGTAAAGCAACAAAATTATTTGCGTCAATTTGTTATGCTTTCCTGAATCTCTGAAATACACCATAAAAGAATTTTTTTTGTTATATTTGAAGGGATAACCAAAGCTGCCAACTGCCAAAAATAATACAATTCTCTAACGTTTTTAAAATCCTTCGAGAAGTTCAATTATTTATAATTAAAAATCATTCGTTCAATCAATCTAAATAAAGTAATATGAATAACTTTAAGAAATTCAAACCCATTTACATTTCAAAATCCCAATTTACTGACAATTTTACAATTCAGAACAAATATTCAAGATATTAATTTATTTTTTTTATTAATACAATGATCATGTCACTATATTCCAATAATTTCTCGAATGGGAAATAAATTAGTGAAGGTGGCTTTTTTTTTATTTGGATCTGAAATAAAATCATGAGGGGTATAATCTATTCTTAAGACTAATATAATGCTGGCGAGAATACGTTTTTAATTTGCCAAAAGAAAAAATGATGATCAAGAATAAATTTTATGAAATATGCCTGGGTCTTACTTCCGATCGTTGAAAACATGCATTTATTAGATTTCATTGCTGAATATGTATTTAAAAAACACAAAGTAAAAGTTAAATAATAGAAATAAAGCATTTTTTCGGTATAAGCGTTTTTTTATCAAACGACAGAAGAAAAAGATAAACCAATGCTTTTGCAATTTACTTGAAGTTCAGTATATTCTAGCCAGCAGTCGCACTGCACAACATAATGAAATACCATGAAACCTCTCTACAGCAGCCCTTCTCCGCACGCAGGAAAAATGGACGATCTAAACAGGCTTCAATTTTGGAAACATCAAATACGTAATTAATTAGCCCTATTTCGTTACTTATGAAAATGCGAATTTTAACACTCATCTAAAGTAAAATTATTTCGCAAAGTTCCAATCTGTTTTGAAAAAAATAAATTATCGTATTTTGGATCTTACAGTTTTTTCGGAGGTAACCTTTGATGAGGAATTTTTTATTTCTCATTTAAAAACTAAATCCCTAATAGTTTTTGATAAGTAGAAGAAGAGATCGCCGTGGATCTAGTGGATATGTGAGGCAAATTATAAAAATAGACGAAGCTTGTAATGAAGACTGATTTATTGTGAATCAGCTCGCTTCAAGTCATATTAATGTAAAATATTTACAAACAACCACAGCTCTCCGAGCCGAATAACAGACTCAGTCCAAGAACATTCTCAAATCAAGCAGTAGTAGAAGTAGCATAATATATTATAAATAACATGAGAACACATTTACATATCTTTACTAGAATTAGACGCAAACTACGATTTATGAAAATAACTTGTCGTACTAGAACAACAAGAAGTTGATTCGAACCTCGTTGTCACAGGGAGTAAAAGATTCCTGTCAGTATTTTCTTTGGTTGTTGAGGGATGGACAGTAATATTGTTAATATTTCGTAAAATCTGTTGAGATGAAATTTTCATTAGCTGATTATCGCCACCCATATCAGCAGCTTCTTTGTCAGAGTCCGCATCAACTCCTGAAAGGCACCCAACCATGGTTAAACACGAAGTTTGCTTTTCTCTTCACACTGAGAAATGAATGATTAATTTCGATATGATTTATGGTGGGTTTTTGGAGTATGTGATTATTTTTCTTTTTGTTCTTTCTTTCCTTCCCTTTTTATTAATGAAAGGTACAGGGTCAGAGAAACGAACGGAATGTACTTTCTTCAAGTTAAAACTGAGCGCAAGCTCAGAGGGGTTTGAGTGTTCATTAATAGAGGCTATTTTAGCATTACGTCTATGGGTCGAAGATTTTGTGCAAAAAGAAAAGCGATCGTTGAAAGGGTAGACCAGCTAAGCAGGGCTCGCCGCTTAGATAAGTTTTACTATACTGCTTTACAGAGAACGACATTTTCCACGCCCTTCACTCGTGCGTGTAATCTCAAAATGCGCGATGCAGCTCTGCCCAAACTCTGGTCTCTGAGAAATCCTGGAATGATTTCAAGCTGAAATTATTTAAAGACATTTTTTGGAACCCAGACGAGTAAAATCAAAAGTAATTATGCAGAATAATCAATCTACATTAGCCCTTTCAAAGGCAGTTTATTTCTAGTAGTGGTATGATAAAATAACATTGGGATTGAGATTAATTTAAGAAAATAAATTCATTTAGCTCATTTGATGACATTAATTTTTGATGAGTAATGAATTTAAAGCGGCCGGTCTTGTGAACCTTGGCTGAAGTAATGAATGATGAGTAATGCTTTTGCTTCATTGGTAGTAATCCAAGATTGTTGAAAGCCATTATGGATTCAGGGTTATAAAAAAATCCTGCTTATTTTAGAGAATTATATTTAATAATTTTTTTAGCAAGGTACAACTTCTCAAAAAAATTTCAATAAAAAAAAAGTAATGCAAAACACATTTCGATATTTATATAAAATTATATAAATTGTATTCTGGAAACATAGATTCTTCTTGTGATATATCATGATTTATTAAAATTAAAATTCAGACTTCGAGTTATTTTCAATAAAGAATTTCTTGCTAAGTAATTAATTATGCACTTACCTTTTAATTTAATTCAATTTGATTTTGGATTACAATTAATGAAATTTGACAGCATGAAAAGTATTGAATTGATTTCATTTATTATCCTGGATTCTGAAATTATTTCGTCTATTCATCAGAATCAGGCTAAAACTTCAGATCTTATAGTATTCAGCTTTACGCATTTTTTTCATAAATTTTGCGTGAAAAAGCTTTTGTAATTAAATTTTTCCTGTAATTATATTAAGTTTTCGAGTTGTTTACTGTTATTTTCCAGGCGCTGCTTTAAAATTTTACGAATGATTTGGAAAACGGCACTAAGCATGTAAATTTCAATTTGGGCACATCGGAACTGATGTAAACATGATCTTCTAAGCAGGGGTATAGTTGAGTCGCGACACTGCTTCGGCAATGCTTTCTAATCTAAAAAACGCCCACGATGACATGAAAATTTTTTTGAAACAAAATCAAAACAAAAGATACACATTGTTGATTTTCCTGCTTTTTTTTTGCGCTACAGTACAGAGTACGTTAATCCAAAACAATATTACAAAATTGGAACATGAAAATGATTATTATACAGCAAGCAAAATATAAAATCTAATCTGAAAATAATAATTAAAGTAAATCATTTAGTTGAAGGTCATGACGTGTCCTGCGCTCTACACCGTCAGCCAATCAAAATTGCCAGCAATCTTTCGAAGAAGTGCCGCGCGAGGAAATTCGTTAGAGGAAAAATATTTTTCAACTGACCAGGGAAAAATTAATTAGAAAAAAAAAACGGGAAAGGATATTTTAAACATTCTTGTTTTAAATCCGACAGAACCGTTGCAGTTATAAGCTGAAAAAAAAATGAAAATAATAGTGTTATCGGAAAGTTGGATGCAGTAAATTTAAAAACAGATATAAAATTTAGATAGGAAAACTTACTATTTTTTAAAATTTCTCAAAATTCAGTAAATTACGTTAGACGTTCAAAACAAACTTCATTAGAGCGAAAATTGTTCGTTTTATCTGATGGTATATAGATTGTTTTTCAACGATCATTGGGAAAGATACTACGACCGTAAACGTACCAAAAATGACCCAAAACAATACAAAACATTAAATAAAAAAATTTCTAGATTAAATTTTAAAATTCCGGCTTCGAGGTGCATTGAATCACCCTTACGACTACCTGTGTGCCAAATTTCATGGTTGTAAGTGCGATAGATTCGTCTGGACATCGCGCGCACGCACGCACACACACAAACATTGTCTTTTATAAGTAGAGACTTCAATACCAAGATAAAATAATCATGCATTAAAAATACAAAAATTATTTAATTGGAAGTAATCCCCTACTTACCCTTCCTATCACTCAATCCGCTTCCGCCCCCCCCCCCTTCCAGCAATATCACCCAAGTCAAAGCAATCCGATACTGCTAAATTTACAACTATACCACTGGACTCACGTATCATATTCTGTTCCATTTTCAGAGGGAAAAAAATCATTTGAGGAGCAGCTGTGATTGTGACGATCTTTTAAACCAATATCTATGAAAAAATGTTGTTTAATGAGGAAAACTGCAACTTAAAAAAATGTAAAATTATTGTATTAATAATTAGTAAATCATTTATAATAGTTATACAAAATGATTATCATTTTTCTGGAGCACCTGGTACTAGCTTAATATAATGTTGTAAGATTGTTAAGATGCTTCCCCAAAGTGTAGAATTAAACAAAATATATCCGAACTAATATAACACATTTTGTTTGCAAAATCTTGTTTGAATCGCAATAAGTTTCTACAATATCTATGCGCATCAAAAGATCTCAAAAGTGTTGTTAAAATTTTATTAAATCCAGAAAAGCCAAGTATTTATTCTGAAATATGATATCACGAAGCGCAACTGCTGGTAGATGGCGCTGCAGTTCTATTGCTTTATATTCGCACCTTTGGAACGATTTCGAGGGAAAAAAATACAAAGGTAATTTTGCTTATTTACCAAATAAAAATAAATATATCTGAGGAGATCTAATACTAGGTTGTAAACAACAAAACATTCTTTTGAACTCTTGCTACTACTAAATTTATTAAAAATGGGAATTTTGTCCTGTTTTGTAATCGCAACGCTATGGTTATATTAGTTGATTAGAGATATTCATTCTGTTTATGGGCAGACAGCGCTAAAACAATACATTTCGACAAGACAATCAAGTTTTAAAAAGTTAGGAATCAAATGTAAAAATTACCACATTTTCTATTAATTTAATATCTATATAAAATTTCGTCTAAGTTGTTAGCTCGCTGGTAGGCAAGTCGAATCTCGATTATAGGAAGTCAGAGTTGAAAAACTCTGGCTATAGTTTCTAATGATGCTAATGTTTCTGTTGTCCGCTGACTTCGGTAATAATCCAAGAATTTTCAAGGTCATAGAGAGATTATTAGGAGAATTATATTAAATCTACAACATGTTTTGAAAATCGCAGTTAAGAGATTTATTTATCGAGTCCTCCTTCAATGTTCAAGTAAATGCAAATTATATTTTTATAAGAAACAACAGAAATATTTTCATAAATGCAGTGTATTATCCTGCTAAACGATTCAGTTTTGCGGACTTATATTTAACTGAACTATAAGTGATACTGCAGAAGGACAGATGGCGCTGATATTTGAATTGATGGTGCTATATGAAGTGCAATTTTCTGGAACATTATTCATGCCCGGGTGTTGAATAAATCACCTGTTATGAATTTACAATGTGAAAGACGATCTTTCAAAAACTGGAGTAAAGTACCAGAATGGAAAATTGTTTCAAATCGTTCCGGCAATTGGCTTAACGATTTGCAAGTGAGAATACAAATTTAAACTCGTACATTGAGAATCGAAACAAAATTGTTGTGCTTCTCTAAATCTCTGAAATGCACAATAAAAGAAAATACATGTTCTTATATAATTGAAGAGATAACCAGAGTCTGCCAACTGCCACAAAAAATACAATCCTCCCTCATTTTTAAAATTTATTGAGAATATCAATTATTGGCAATTTATAATCATTCATTCCATCAATCTAAATCAAGTAATATAAATGATCTTTTAGAAATTCAAATTTCCAGTTTGTTTAAAAATTAAATTCATAAATTCTGAACATATCATAATTAAGATGTTAAGTTTTCTCATTAAAATACTGATCACTTGACTTAGTTCATTGAGTGACAGTGCATATGCACTTCTATTATCTCACAGTTAATATATAGATCATCATCAGTATTGGTTTCTATGCATCAGTACCATTGCTAGGCACTTCTGCTCAGTCTCAATTGCTGCTTAAACATATATTGATTCCAATTTCTCAAATGGACATAAACTAAAAAAGATTGCTTATATTCTTTTGTTTTGGATTTCAAATTAAATCATCCGGGCTATAATGTAATCTTAAGACGAATATAATGTTGGAAACATTATATATTTAATTAACCAAAAGAAAAAAATGTTGTTCAAGCATTAATTTTCTGAAATATGTTTGTATATCGGTCAAGTTATTTCCGGTCTTTAAAAATATTCATTTATTAGTGTTCATTGCTGAATATTTATTCATAAAAAACAGGAATTAAAAATTTATTGATAAAAAGACTACAATATTTTCATTACGTGTTTCTATCAAACGACAGATAGAGAAAGATAAGCCTACGTCTTTTGAAATTCGCTTCCGTTTCAGTATACTTCGGCCAGCACTCGCACTGTATTTCATATTTAAATACAGTGATTTTTCCCCGAACGCAGGAAAATTGGCCGATCATAGGAGTGGGCCACGTAAAAAGGTTTCATGTTTAAGCATACTAAATCGCATTTAAACACACATTAATACGAATATTAAGATTCATCTGAAGTAGTTTAGTTTAGTTATATTTACTTTCTGTTTTGAAGCAACGCGAGGAATATTTTGTGACGGATCTCGTAATTTTGAAGCCCAGTTTGATTAAGAGGACAATACCTGAGCTGGCGCCAACACTCCAAATTTCAGCACCGCACCAGCGGGGGGACGTTTGGCCTCTAAGTATGATTTAGCGTGCTTCGGGCCCAAATGCACAGCGGATTTCCTGTGGAATAGAGTTTCAAACCAGGAACCCTCCAGGCCCCCGCTGCCACATTTATATGATGTAATCTGTACGTCGAAATGCCAATTTATATTGAAAAAGATAAACTTGTCATTTCTTTGTATCTTTCAGATTTTTAAGAGGTAACCTTTTTCGAGTATAACTTTTCTCACAGTTAAAAAATCAATATCTAATCGCTTTTTCTTCAGTTGTTGAGAAATGGGAAATTATATCATTTATTTTTCCACAAGTATGTTGAACTGAATTTCCATTAGTTGTTAATCGCAACCCATATCAGCAGCTTCTTTGTCAGACTGCGAATCAACTCCTGCAAGGCACCCAATCATGGCAGAGACCATGTATACCTTTATCTTCACATCGGGAATGAATGAATTATTTCGATCTGATACCGTGTAGTTTTTGGAGTATATGATTCTTTCCTTTTGTTCTTTCTTTCCTTCCTTTTCTCTTAATAAAAGGTACTGGGTAAGAGAGACGTATGGAATGTACTTCCTTGACGTTAAACCTGCGTCCAACCGGCCTCTCTGAGGGCTTAGAGTGGCCGTTAATAAAATTCATTTTAACAATTTTTTTTATTTTAACAACCCGAAAATTCTTGGCCAAACAAAAGTGACCACTGAGAGGGTTCACAACGAACTAGGGGTGGCCGCTTAGAGAAGTCTTACTGTATTGCCTTATAGAGTGCGACCTTTTCCACCCCCATGGCTCGTATATCATCCGCAAATTCGCGATGCACCCAGTGGCGTAGCCACAAAAGAAGAAGTGACGGAACGCTCTATAAGCTGTGCCGGAACGTTCTAACCTAGGTGACAAAAATTGCTCTGCTTTAAAAGCATTTTCTCAATATTTAATTATTTTTTTTCTCTTGCAAAAAGCACTCCCGGAACGGCGTCGGTGCGTACCGGCTCCACTACACCCCTGAATGCAACTCTCCCAGAATCAGGTATCTGAGAAATCTTCAAAGTACTTCAAGCTGTGGTAATAAAAAACATTTTTTTCGAACCTCAACGAATCAAAACTAATTATGCAGAATATTCTGTCTTCATTAACTTTCATCTCTTACCAAGACAACTCGATTGACTATTATATTTTTGCATAAATGCTGTACACATCTTTCTTTAGAAGTTTATTATTTCCATGCCTTTCAGGCTTTCGCATATGATGCACTACAATCAGTATTAAAATTTCACTCTCCCCGCTACTCTAGTTGATTGGACTTCTAACATCATTGAAGGATAGGATAGGATATTATATTTTAATCTCACAACAACAATATTTGGCTATGCTGAGCCATACCTACGGTTAAATATGAAAAACGTGACAAAATAATTGAACAGATGTAAAACCATTAAAAGAGCGTTTGGTAGACACATTTAAAAAACAATAAATCGCGAAAAAGTTAAGTCACAAGCAAAAAGTAAAAATGCTTGAAATATATCGAACAAATAAAAACTTATAAGTACAGAAATTAAAAAAGAAATTTTGGAAGGAAACTCAATATTGCTGAGGAAAGCGAATAATCCTGGGTGTGGCTTCAATTTTAAATTAACTTGAAATCAGAATAAATTGTTAAAGAATTATACATTAACATCTTCATTATATCTATGCTTTAAACTACGTGCAGTACCGTACTAAAAGAGCTGTTGTGGAGGAGGCACGCACCGGAATCCCGTCCCAGCAATACTCTTATTTTGCGAGAAATAAATAACAAAAAATTGTGAAGACGTCGTGAAAACAGCGCGACTTTTGTCATCCAGGTTAGAGCGTTCCGGTATTGCTTTTAGAGCGTCCCGCCACCACTTATTTTCAGACCACACCACTGCGTACGAACGTAATGCCATCTTGTGTTAATATTTGACCAAAAATAAAATAATAGTTTTAAAAAGATATTGCTTCAGTGTTGACTTTTTAATTAATTGTATCATTTCCATACCTAGATAAAATAATCATACATTAAAAATATAAAATATATTTTATTGTGAAGTAATCCACTACTTAACCACCCCATCACTCTCTCCGCTTCAATCACACCTCCAACAATATCAGAAAGGTCAAAGCAATCTATTACTCCTTAATTTATAACTACACCTCTGGATTCATGTATCAGATTTTCTTCCATTGTCAAACGGAGAAAATGATTCGAGGAGCGGCTGTGATTTTGAAGGTCTTTTGAACCATTATTTTTGAAAAATATGTGTTTAATGAGAAAACTTGCAATTAAAAAAAAGAAAAATATTGTATTAATTATTTAGTTAATCATTTATTTAATAGTTATTCAAAATGAGTTTGCATTTTTCTGAAGCACCTGGCTCTAAATTAATGTTATGCTACAAGATGGTTAAGATTTTTCCCCTGGTGTAGAATTAAATAAAATATATCACAACTAATATAACGCGTTGCCGTTGCGCAAAATCTTGTTTGAATGTGCGAGAAGTTATTACAATATCTATGTGTACGACCAAAATCTCTGAAATGTAGTTAATATTTTATTAAATTCTAAAAACCAAAATATTTTTCTCTGATAGTTGAGGTTCCGCTGCGCAATTGCTGATAGATGGCGCTGCAGTTCGTTAGCACTATTGTCGCAGATTTGTTACGATTTCAAGCTTTAAAAAATCATCAGAGGTAGTTTCAATTATTTACCAAATAAAAATAAATATATCTGAGGAGGTCTAACACTAGGTTTTCGAGCGCAACACTTTCTTTTGAAGCAATTCACTACTGAATTTATTTAAAAAATGGGAAATTTATCTTAAAACTCTTCCAATCGGCAACGCTACGACCTTTTTTTACGAAGCAAATAGCGCTGAAATACTTGTGCGATTCTGGCAGGACAACTGCATTTAAAAAGGTATCATTGCAAAATATGAATTACCAGTTTTTATGTATATTTAAGCATTTTTTAATAAAATTTCTTTTCGGCACGAGTTGCATCGAATCAGTGAATGTTTGAAAGGGAGCCAGAGTTAATTACTCTGGCTAGATCCTTTGTCTTCGGTCGTAATCCGGGACTGATGAAGGGCATAAGGAAAGTAATAGATTACTGATAGTACATCTTTTATTCAGTTTCAGCTCAAACATGCGCCTCTAATTAGGCTGAGTGCTTTTGAATAATAAAAACTAAGTTAGCCATCTGAAGTACGGCTATGAAAGCCGTTGTATTTTATGAGGAGTAGTAGATATAGGTGAGAGTAAAATATGAAAAACAATGAAAGGTGATCGATTGAATAGACGGTGTGATCCGAGTCATTATTTCTAATCATGGAGGTTTAAGGGGGAGTGACCATTTGGTTGCAGAATAAGGGTAGGAATATTTTCCGTTCGTATGAGCATATTCTACATAACCGTTCATAAGAGGGTTTTTGTGATCTTGAAGTTCACTGAAGAACTTTCTAGAAATATTCTTTACGTGATTTTCTATCATCTCAATTTTGAGATCTTTGTGGATAACATAATTCCTAACGTACCAGGGAGCGTTTGTCATAATTCGGAGAATTTTATTTTGCAGTATCTGGATTTATCTTCTAAGGAAAAAAAAATGCTTATTTTTAACATTTATTTTAAGTAATCCAGGTATAATGAAAATCGACACTTAAAAAATTCCTCCTTGGATGACACTGTTTTCCTTCAACGCTCAAGTAAGTGCAGTTATATTTTGAATCTAAGAATTAAACAAAATATTTTCATAAATGCAGTGTATCTTTCGATAAATGATTCAGATTTGAGGACCTATCTTTAATTCAGATATAACTGAAACTGCATAAAGATAGATGGCGTTGATATTTGAATAGATGGTGCTGTATACAGTTGAATTTACTGGAACATTACACATGGCCGGCAGTTGAATAAATCACCACTTACGTATTCACATTGTGAAGACGATCTTTCAAAAAATGCAGTAAAATAACAGGATGGAAAATTGTTTTAATTCGTTCAGACAGTTAATTGAACGCCTAGCAAAGGGTATTCTTGCCCTTAGGTTGCAGGTTTTCTTTAGCCATCTCATGATTTCGAATCTGGAAATGGAATACAAATTTCAAACTCGTATATTGAGAATAGCAACAAAATTTTTTCGTCAGTTTGTCATGCTTCACTGAATCTCTGAAATGCGCAATAAAAGAAAATAAACGTTTTTACAATTTGAGGGAAAATAAAAATCTGATAACTGACACGAATAATGCAATTCTCCATCATTTAAAAAATTTCTTGAGAATTTCAATTATTGCTAATTTATAATCATTCATTCAATCAATCTATATAAAGTATTATAAATTATCTTTTACAAATTTAAATTTCCAGATAATTTAATAATTAAATTTAAAATGTCTTAGCATATCATTATTAAGATATTAAGTTTTCTCATTAAAATATTGATCACTTGACTTAGTTCATTGAGTGGCAGTGCATATGCACTTATACTATCTCACAGTTAATATATTGGTCATCATCAGGATTGGTTTCTTTACGTCATTACCATTGCTAGGCACTTCTGCTCAGTCTGAATTGCTGCTTAAACATATATTGATTCCAATTCCTCAAATGGACATAAACTAAAAAAGATTGCTTATATTCTTTTGTTTTGGATTTCAAATTAAATCATCCGGGCTATAATGTAATCTTAAGACGAATATAATGTTGGAAACATTATATATTTAATTAACCAAAGGAAAAAAAATGTTGCTCAAGTATTAATTTTCTGAAATATGTTTGTATATCGGTCAAGTTATTTCGGGTCTTTGAAAATATGCTTTTATTAGTGTTTATTGCTGAATATTTATAAAAAAAAACAGGAATTAAAAATTTATTCATAAAAAGACTGCGATATTTTGTATACGTGTTTTATATGAAACGACAGTTAGAGAAAGATATGCCTATGTCGTTTGAAATTCACTTCAGTTTCAGTATACTTCGGCCAGCACTCGCACTGTATTTCATATTTAAATACAGTGATTTTTCCCCGAACGCAGGAAAATTGGCCGCTCATAGGAGTGGGCCACGTAAAAAGGTTTCATGTTTAAGCATTCTAAATCGCATTTAAACACACATTAATGAGAATATTAAGATTTATCTGAAGTAGTTTAGTTTATTTATATTTACTCTCTGTTTTGAAGCAACGCGAGGAATATTTTGGGACGGATCTCGTAATTTTGAAGCCCAGTTTGATTAAGAGGACAATACCTGAGCTGTCGTCAACACTCCAAATTTCAGCACCGCACCAGCGGGGGGACGTTTGGCCTCAGTTATAATAAAACTATTAATTGATAAACAACATGTTGATAAATTAAGCGTTGAAAATTCATTAGGTGATTTCAATCACAAGTTGAAATAAAAAAAATTAAAGTGCTAATGTTAAAATAATGTCAACACTTTTAACAATGCTTTTTAATCTTGAGAAAATAATTCAAGCTTCAAAATTAAGTCTGTTTCTCTAACAATTTTTCACTTAAAGTCATGAACTTTAAAATAGTTCTGAAAAAGAAGTAACCTTTGAAAATTCAAGACAACTTCTTTCCGCAGATTGTTTTCTTGACATTTTGTTTTTTGAATGTTTATTTTGTACATGTTGCTTTTACATTTATGCTATGTTTGTTTCGTATTTGTTATATATATATATATATATATTTCATGTTAAATTGTTATTTTTATTTTATTATTATAATTAGTATTAGAATGATTAAAAGTTTCAGTTATTTCTATCACAAGTTGAAATAAAATTTTAATAGTTTTTAAAAAGTGGAAAGTTCAGACTTCTCTTTAAATCAGATATTGAAATTCTTTAAGCAGATGTTACTAGTTATAATAAAACTATTAATTGATAAACAACATGTTGATAAATTAAGCGTTGAAAATTTATTAGGTGATTTCAATCACAAGTTGAAATAAAAAAAAAATTAAAGTGCTAATGTTAAAATAATGTCAACACTTTTAACAATGCTTTTTAATCTTGAGAAAATAATTCAAGCTTCAAAATTAAGTCTATTTCTCTAACAATTTTTCACTTAAAGTCATCAACTTTAAAATAGTTCTGAAAAAGAAGTAACCTTTGAAAATTCAAGGCAACTTCTTTTCTGTATAATCGTCCTTAAAGACAATAAAAAAGAAACATTTTTCAGATTGAAACAAAGAAAACTTAGATGTGAGTGAAAGAAACTTATTGAATTTTATTAATATAAAGAAATTTATGTATTCAAAAGAGTCTATTTTTATGCTAAGTGAATTAAGGCATGAGTGAGAAAATATTCAATCAAGACATTTGTTTGTTGAAATAAAGTCAACACTTTTAAGCTTGACACAATTTTTCTTTAAAGGCAACCAACTTTAAAATAATAACACGTTTTGTTATTCCTGAAACTGTTAGAAAATCGAAATTTCAAGTTTAGTTTCGGCAAATTTCATTATGTTGGAGAAACTTATTCAAACTTTAGAAATTTTTAATATGATTGCTTCTCTATAAATTCGAGTAGTTAAGTTAAAGTAAAATGTAAATAAACAGTATATTAAATAGAATTATAATCTTTTTAAGAGTTAAAACATTTTGAAAATAGCAAGCATGCAAAAAACATATTAATATAAACTCAAATAAAATAAAATAACTTTTATTTAAAACATTCTATGAGGCATGATGTCAGAAGCTATATACATATCACAGGCATTTTTCACAAGTAGAACAATGTTCAGATTATTGAAAAAGGTCTCATTAATGTAATTAAGCATTTGCATATTTTTCTCAACAAATTCTTTCACTAAAAGTTCAATGTCTATCGATAGGATAGCTAAGTCTCCGTAAAGACTATGTCTGGATTCAAAGTTCATGGTCATGCATTCGTGACCAAGCTGATTCGCCTGATTCTCAATGCAACCATTGCAAACCATCATTTCCTCGATTCAGCTCTTTATATTGTCCGCTAAAAGTTCTGTTAGGGAAATAGATAGCACCATTTCAACATCGCTTAACTCCATTTGTAAATTGGTGCGTGGAGACCATGAAGACACTTCCAAGAGAATTTTCTTTTTCAGAAAATTGCTGAACATCAATGACTTACAGCTTTCGCTGATCTTTTTCCTAATGAACTGAAGTTGGTTCCATTCAGTTTCGGTGAGTAGGCACACAGATGGTAGAAACTGCAGTGAAAAGTTAACTTTTGTCACATATCGCTGAAAGGATGTGAAAGGCTTGTTTTCAATCCATGCTGTTGATAGAAAGAGAGTGTCTCTGACGATTAGCACTTTTCCCGTCTCTGATGGTAAAGATGAATTGTCCATTTCGGTAGCAAGTGATTCCCACACATAAGGTGAAAAACTAACACCGTTTTTGGTTGGGAAGATTCAGCCGTTTTCATTCGTTTTGAACTTTCGAATGTGAACATTTAATACATCCCCGAAATCACTGATCACAGCATAGTTGTCCTCACCGAGGTAATAATGGTGTTGAGGAATAGAATCTGCAGTAAAGCCACCAGTGTTGTTAAATGTTGAGAGTTTCCTCGCAGGAGTTGCTGAAGAAGCAGATTCAGATGATGCACGTTTCATGATGAAGAGAAAGTCGGGAAACACAGTAGAATGGCAAAAATCAAAGTAGAGTAAATTCATGAAGGAAAGTTCGAAATTTATAAGGAACTCTAAAAAAACTGATAAAAGGGTTCAGTAACATTATTGGTTGAACTTGTGTGAACAACCGAATGTAATTGGGTGAGGGGAAGACAAAAGCAACAAATGCCTTGTCGACATAAGAATGACGAATAGTAATGATGAAACACGAGGAAGAATATTCTCGAAGTTCTAAGAAATTATCAAGTGGCACATAAAGAGATTTTTCTATGTATGATATTTGAAAAAGAATATATGATTAGAATTATCAATGCAAGACGATAGTCATAGTCAAATATTCTAGAAATAAGCATGACATGGATCATATATGACGTGTCCAAATAAGTCACGAATGTAAGATTTAACACAATCTTATAATCTTAAAGAAACATGATGAAACAAATTTAATACTAACTGCGTAGGTCTTCATAGCTAGATTGTTATAATCATGAAGCATAACATCTAGTGATGAAGATTTTTTTTGGAAGTTCGAATCCAGGAGAATCAGGCAATAATATATATATATAATTAATGAAAATGGAAAATCATTTGGTGAAATAAAATAGGATTGAAAGAGCAATTCAAGAAATTTTGTTCAAAAGCCGAGAAAAAAAATTGAATATCTAAAAACACTCTGAAATATTTTTCATAAAGGTTTTAAGTTGAAGAAAAGAAATTCAATCTCGAAGTGTTTGAATGAGGTTTATTGTAAGTTGGAACAGATCTTCATCTGAAACAGTCGGCTTTAAAACAGTTTTTATATTTTGGTATTTTCGAAACTGGTAGAAAATTGAAATTTTAAGTTCAATTTTATCAAATTTTATTAAATTTCACTATGCACGAAAAACTTAATCAAACCAAAGAGATTTTTAATATGATTGCTTTTATATTTTGTCAATAATTGCATTCGTCATTGAAAATATATTTTCGAAATTATAAGCTTTGTGTAGGTGTGGACATGAATATATATTTAAGTGAAGGCGTTGAGCTTAATTATGCTTTAAAATGTTTAATTTTCTGTCAGTCTTTGAAAAATTGTAAATCAACTGATTTAAGCTATGTGTGTGAGAAAGAAAGATTCAATAAAGATGCTTGTGTTGTTTAAACATTGTAAAAAGTTTTAAGTTTAAGAAAAGAAATTCAATCTCGAAGTGTTTGAATGAGGTTTATTTAAGTAAGTTGGAACAGATCTTCATCTGAAACAATCGGCTTTAAAATAGTTTTTATGTTTCGGTATTTTCGAAACTGGTAGAAAATTGAAATTTTAAGTTCAATTTTATCAAATTTCACTATGCACGAAAAACTTAATCAAACCAAAGAGATTTTTAATATGATTGCTTTAATATTTTGTCAATAATTGCATTCGTGATTAGAAAAAAATTTTCAAAATTAATCAAGGCAAGCTATGTTTCATGTAGGATTGACACAGAGTAAGCAATGATTAGAATTACCTATGTGGAATATTCTCAAAAGATGAAATATTCTGTCGCAAAGAGAAGCAAACACACACAGACGTGGTAACTCTTTTACCGTTATTCGAAATAAATCACACACACAGTCTTCATGAATTATACACGCATGTAAGAAAAAAAGTTCTTTGGTGGTTAAAATTGTTGAGATTAAATTTATTTGATCAATGTGAAAAGAAATTAGAATGTAAAACATGAGTTTCATTTCATTAATTTATTTAAACCTAAGAGATTTTTATTTTTGTATGTTATTGATAGAATATTCTTTGATCGTTTTCATCATTGGAAGAAATGCGTTTAAAAATCAAAGTGAATTTTAGTCATGTTTGGAAAATATATATAATTAATGAAATAGAATAAATAGTTTGTGAAATAAAATAAGATTGAAAGAAATAAGGAATTAAGAAGAAAGTCAAAATAAGTTAGTAAAAGCAAAAATCACTCGAAATTTTTTTAAATATCGAAAGAAAGATATGTTTCATCAGTTAATAGGCGAAAATTTTAGATTAGTGGTATGTTTTATATAGTTTTAGAATTAACTATGATGAATGGTCCCTAAATTTTTAAGATAAAATAATTTGTGATGAATCTATGCATTTGTGACGTTTAATGTCACCTTTTTAGCGTTATTCGAAGTAAATTGCAAAGTCTTTATAGATAAGTTATATGTCCAACATAAAAAAGAGTGATCTTTAATGGTTAATATTTATGAAGCTATTTGGTCGATGTTAAGTGAATTCGGAAAGAAAAAAAATAATGCACACACTTTTTCGTTCAAGAATCAAATTTTCCATTTAACTTTAAGAGAGTTAAACGTTTTGATATTTCTGAAACAGTTAAAAACAGAATTTTAAGTTAACTTATTCAAACTAAGTGATTTTTAGTGCTCTAGTATGTTATTGTTAGAATATTCTAAAATTGTGTTTGTTAGCGGAAAAATAAGCTCGAAGCAAAGAGGGAAGTTGAATTATGAAAGAAAAATAATAAATCGAAGCTGGTTCATTCGAAGAATTATTCTTATAAAATTGATTTAATTCAAAAGATTTTGTGTGAATTAGTGCTTAAGTAAACTTTTTGTTATTTAAGAACAGAGAATGCACAAGTTTGGAAATTTTCCTGAAAACAAATGAAAAATGAGCATGTCGAAAAAATAGAAGAAGATTGAAAGTTTAACTCAAATTGATTAAATTCTGTTCGAAAGCCGAGAAAATTCAAAGTCTTTAAAAAAACAGAAGAAAAAAATGAAATTAACATTGTAAGTATCAAATTATTATGTTTATTTTATATTTAAGTGTTTTATTTTAATGCACGCATGACAGGTTATGATTGAATTGATGTAAATCTGTGAAAGGATGTTGTGAAAAAAATCTAAGTCACTAAAATCAAACTTTTGTAAAAGAAATATTTATGTTAAGGGTTCGAATCCCTGCTAAATAAAACCTTAGTCATTAATCTTCTCAACAGATGTCAATAAACCTAAGAACTCTTTTATAAGATTATAATCTTTTTAGCTGAGCAGTGTTTTATGCAAATCTAAGTCACTAAAATCAAACTTTTGTAAAAGAAATATTTATACTAAGGGTTCGAATAAGCCGAGAAAATTCAAAGTCCCTCAAAAATTTTCAAAGTCCGAAAATAAAAATAAATTTCTTATCATAATTCTTATCTAATCTAAGAAGGGGTTGTTGTTGGTGGTGAGGAGTTAAAGTCCAAGAAAATTCCTTATCTCAACTCGGAAAGTCAGCTGGAAGTCGGGTGGGGGAGTGAGGAGGGGGAAGGGAGTGGTGCCCCCGGCCCCCGAAGCGCCAGAACGCCTAATATCCATCTACTCATATAGATACTAAAACTATTATTTTTCTTTTAATATTTATGCGATTTTTAATAAATCTTTAACACTTTCCCTTGGTAAAAAGAAAAAAAAATGCAAATAATTAGCTTAGTAAAGTTCTCAATATAAACTTTACAAAAGTCCTATTTTTGAGCAGAGAGTTATTAATCTTGGTTTAAACAAAGTTTTGGTCATCATATCAGCAATCTGGTCTTCTGTTGATACTTGCTGCACCAGTAATTCCTTTTCTAACACCTTTTCTCTGATAAAAAAATGTTTGATGCTGATATGCTTGGTACGTCGGTGGAATTCTGGGTTTTGTGCTAACCTAATTGCTGCTGTATTATCAACTTGAAGCACTGGTATTCCATCTAATTTTGTGACACTAGAAAACAGTCGCTTTAGCCAAATTATTTCTCTGCAACACTCATTCGCAACTATTATTTCAGATTCAGTTGTAGAAGTTGCAACCACTGACTGCCTTTGGCCAAACCATGATATGGCACCACCACTGTACAAAATCACAATACCACTATTAGATTTTCCTGATGCTTTGCATCCTCCAAAATCTGCATCACTCCAATACTTCCTGTTTGTATTTATGTTTATATACAATTCCTTTATCATAGGAACCAGCAATATATCTTAAAACTCGTTTCACTGTCATCCAATCTTCTGTAGAAGGGTTTTCTAAATGACGTGATAGAACACCAACACAATAAGCTAAATCTGGTCTTGTGCCTATCATTAAGTACATTAAAGCACCTACAGCTTCTCTATATGGGAATGTTTTACTGCTTTGTTCATCACTTTTCTCTATATTTGTGCTTTCTTTAAGCATGGGAGTAGATACTGGTTTAGAATGTTCCATGTGAAATTTTTGAAGAACTCTCTTAGCATAAGCTTGTTGATTAATTTTGATAATTCCGTCCTCAAAATAAAGGATTTCAAGACCTAAAAAATAATTAGCCTGTTTGGTTGTGATTTTGAATCTTGAATTCAAATCATCTATGAATTTTTTAGATTCTTGTAAATCAGTTGCTGCAACTAATCCATCATCCACATACAAACAAACTATCAAGTTCTTTTCATCTTTGTCTCTGATATACAAATATGGATCAGCTTCACTTGTTTTAAATCCAAGTTCTGACAAAAAAATTCTCCAAAATGCTTGTTCCAACAGCGAGAGGCTTGTTTGAGTCCATACAGACTGCGTTTTAATTTGCACACTCGATCAGTACCATCACTGTAACCTTCTGGTTGCTGCATGTATATTGCTTCATCAAGTTTCCCATACAAAAACACTGAACAAACATTAAACTGGGTAAGATGCATTCTTTCATTGGCTGCTATACTGAGAATTGAACGCACAGTTGCCATCTTTGTCACAGGGCTGTAAGTTTGCTCATAGTCAATGCTTTAGTCATAGCTGAGTGAACCCTTTAGCAACTAACCTGACCTTGTATTTATCAATGGAATCATCCGGGTTTCTCTTAATCTTGTAGACCCACTTGCATGGAATAGCTTTAAAATTCTTTGGTAATTCTTCTAAGGTCCATGTCTCATTCTCAATTAAAGAAGACATTTCTACGTCCATTGCACATTTCCAATGCCTATTCTGCTTGCATCCAATGGCTTCTTCAAAAGTCATAGGTTCTTCATAATCTGCGATAAAGGCTTCAGCTACCATTATATAGTCTTCGTAGCATTTTGGTTTTCTTAAGCTTTCTCTGTCTCTCAGCTTTCCGAAATTTGATTCATTGTTTGAATCAACACTTCTATACTCCTCTACTGATTCATTTCCAGAAACTTTATCTGTTTTCTCTTCTTACTTTCCCTGGTCTTCAGATTCAGAAGTCATTCTATTTTCATCTGTAATGGGAAAATGAACAACCTTTCCACATGTAGATATTTTTTCATTAAATTTCACATCTCTTGAACAAATCACAGTATTTGATTCTTGAACCCAAATACGATATTTTTCATCTCCATCATATCCTATCAAGAAGGCTTTAGTAGCTTTATTATCCATTTTTCTTCTTTGTTTGGGTATGTGGGCATAGCATACAGATCCAATAATTCTTAAATGTTTAATTCTAGGTTTCTTTCCTGTCCATAATTCATAAAGACTCACATTCTTAACTGAAGACTTTCCAGTTCTATTAAGTATGTACACTGAAGTATTTATTATTTCAGCCCATAATGATGGAGGAAACTCTACCTCGGGGTTAGAGTTTTCTAATGTTCTGACCATTTCAACAATAGTCCTATTCTCTCTTTCACTCCCACCATTTTGCTCTGGGGTGTATGGTGCTGTGCTTTGAACAACTCCTTTCTTTTTCAAAAACATTCTAACCTCTTTGTTATCAAATTTTCCTCCATTATCACTGATGACTTCTTTCACAATATGGCCCAAATTTGTAGCATAAGCTAAAAATTCTTGGAGAGCACTAGCAACATCAGACTTTTGTTTCAGGAAGAACACACATCTAAACTTTATAAACTGATCTTTAAAAACAATAAAATACTGAAATCTCCTGAAAGATTTATCAAATGGACCACAAACATCTGCAAAAATTAATTCTCCAGGTGAGGAACAGTTATTTCTAGATCCAAAACTTAACCTGTGAGCTTTTCCATATATACATGCTTCACATAATTCATCTTGAATATTAACCTGGATGTTCAGTTCATGATTTAATAGAGATTTCACATGTCGTTTATCTTGGTGGCCCCAACGCTCATGGTAGAGTTGTAGCAGTGAATCATCTGATGTGGCCAAGTTCACTTCAATTGGATTATTTGGAATAAATACTTCCATATGAACTTTATATAGACAACCACTTTCGTTTCTTGTACCATAGAGTTCAGCCTTGTTGTTGATTTTTAACCAACACTCTTCAGCAGTTGACTCGAATTTGCTATTTTTATTCCTATCATGTGTTGCTAGCACTGAAAATAAATTTTTACTGATACCAGGAACTAACCATACTTCTTTAAGTTCTTTAAATTGCTTCTCTCCATTTACTTTTGTCACAATCTTTAAAGTTCCTTTTCCTGTAGCTGGTAAGATTTTACCATTTGCAGCAGTAACTCCATGTGGGGATCCAAATACTTCAAAGTTTGTGAAGTAATTACTTTTATTGGTGATATGCTTTGATGCACCATTATCAACAAACCAATCATAACAACCTTCTTCAGATGAGAATGCTTCTTCGTGTAGAGCTAACAAAGACATATTTGCTGTAACACCATCTTTTCTTTGGAACTTATCATTCTGATTGGGCTTTGCTGGCTTTCCATCAGCTATCCACTTTCGACAAGATTTCACCCAGTGACCATTTTGGTGACAATAATTGCACTTTCCAATTTGCTTTTCACTTTTTGTAAAGTGTTTTGGTTTTAGTGGCTTTTGCTTCTAAAGCTTCTTGATTCTGGGCATCACCTTTTAATTTTTCTTCTTTATTTTCTCTTTCTTGAGTGCACAATTGAGTTGTTAACTCATCAATGGTTCTTTTACCTTCATTTAAAAGAAGCCGAATGGACTTAAAAGAACGGTACTCTTGAGGTAATGTGTCTAGAATCTTGCATATTAATAGCATTTCAGGAAGCTGAGCTTCTTGTTTGCTTTCAAGACCCAAATTCAATTCATTCCAAAGGTTTTTTAGTTTGGATAGGTGAGCAGCCATACTGTCATTAACTGTCCATTTAAACTGAAAAAACTGCATATAAATATTGTAAAGTTGATTATCTCAGGTAGCTTCATACAGCTTATGAAGTTCTAACCACACTTCTCTTGAATTTTCAAATCTCATTATCTTCTGCACAGTTTCTTCAGTCATTGAGTTTGTTAGTACCATCATGGCACAAGTGTTCGCCTTTTTGTAACATATTAAATCCTTTTTATACTTTTCCAAAGTTGCTTCGTTAGCTCCTTCAGGTGGCTGACTGGGTTTCTGTAATTTTCCTTCTACGACTTCTAAAGTATCAGCATGATAATTCAAAACAAATTTAATTTTGTTCCTCCATAGCGGCCAGTCACTCTCTCCATTTAAAGGTTTCACTTGTAATCTTGATGCATCCATACTTAATACTTCACCCTTATTAACGAAATATTTTCTATATATATGTGGGGTACTGCAGTCCACTTCAATCACAAAAACATGTCTCTAGAGCTTTCTTAAAAATGATTTCAGGACATGAAATTGCATCAATTACAAGGAAGATGTAAACTTACAGTTCTTGCAGGACACGTGTTAGGCCTAACTCCATTCTATCTGTATGCTTCAATAAATGTAATCATCTTTTCACAGTTCCATACTCAAAGCACATATAGCGTGCATGAAGCCCATAACCTGTTCAATTTGTATGGAAAAACTGAAGCATTTGTGTTAAACTTAATAAGATACTTTTAATAAAATGAAGAGCATGGTTTGACTGCCAACGCTCGGAAAAAGGTAAACAATTCAGCACTGCTGACATCTGTTGCCAGAAACAAAATTACATATAGAAACTAAAACAATTATTTTTCTTTTAACATTTATGCGATTTTAAATAAATCTTTAACAGGTACATAGATTGTTTTTCAACGATCATTAGGAAAGATACTACGACCGTAAACGTGCCAAAAATGACCCAAAACAACACAAAACATTAAATAAAGAATTTTCTAGATTAAATTTTAAAATTCCGGCTTCGAGGTGCATTGAGTCACCATTACGAATACCTATGTGCCAAATGTCATGGCTGTAATTGCGATAGATTCGTCTGCAGATCTCGCGCACACACGCACACACACAGACATTGTCTTTTATAAGTATAGATTTCAATACCAAGATAAAATAATCGCGAATTAATAATAAAAAAATATTTAATTGAAGTAATCCCCCACTTACCTTCCCTATCACCCAATCTGCTTCACCCCCCCCCCAGCAATATCACCCAGGTCAAAGCAATCCGATACTGCTTAATTTACAACTATACCACTGGACTCACGTATCATATTTTGTTCCGTTTTCAAAGGGAAAAAGCATTTGAGGAGCAGCTGTGATTGTGACGATCTTTTAAACCATTATCTATGAAAAAAATGTAGTTTAATGAGAAAAACTGCAACTTTAAAAAATGTAAAATTATTGTATTAATTAATTAGTAAATCATTTATGTAATAGTTATTCAAAATTATTATACATTTTTCTGGAGCACCTGGTACTAGCTTAATATAAAGTGGTAAGATGGTTAAGATGCTTCAACAAAGTGTAGAATTAAACAAAATATATCAGAACTAATATAACACATTTTGTTTCGCCAAATCTTGTTTGAATGCGCAATAAGTTTCTACAATATCTATGCGCATCAAAAAAATCTCAAAAGTGTTGTTAAAATTTTATTAAATCCAGAAAAGCCAAGTATATTTTATATATATATATTCTGAAATATATTACGCAGCGTAACTGCTGGTAGATGGCGCTGCAGTTCTATTGCTTTATATTCGCACCTTTGGAACGATTTCGAAGGAAAAAATATTAATAGAGTAATTTTGCTTACTTACCAAATAAAAATAAATATATCTGAGATCTAATACTAGGTTGTAAACAACAAAACATTCTTTTGAACTCTTGCTACTACTAAATTTATTAAAAAATGTGAATTTTGTCCTGTTAGTTTTGTAATCGGCAACGCTACGGTTATATTAGTTGATTAGAGATATTCATTCTGTTTACGAGGCGAACAGCGCTAAAACAATAGCGCATTTCTGACAAGACAATCAAGTTTTAAAAAGTTAGCAATCAAATGTAGAAATTACCACATTTTGTATTAAGTTAATATCTATATAAAATTTCGTCTAAGTTATTAGTTTGTTGTTAGGCAAGGCGACTCTCTATTATAGAAGTCGGAGTTGAAAAACTCTGGCTATAGTTTCTAATGATGCTAATGTTTCTGTTGTCCGCTGACTTCGGTAATAATCCAAGAATTTTCAAGGTCATAGAGAGATTATTAGGAGAATTATATTAAATCTACAACATGTTTTGAAAATCGCAGTTAAGAGATTTATTTATCGAGTCCTCCTTCAATGTTCAAGTAAATGAAAAGTATATTTTTATAAGAAACAGAAATATTTTCATAAATGCAGTATATTATCCTGCTAAATGATTCAGTTTTGCGGACTTATATTTAACTGAACTATAAGTGACACTGCAGAAGGACAGATGGATCTGATATTTGAATTGATGGTGCTATATGAAGTGCAATTTTCTGGAACATTATTCATGCCCAGGTGTTAAATAAAGCACCTGTTATGAATTTACAATGTGAAAGACGATCTTTCAAAAACTGGAGTAAAATACCAGAATGGAAAATTGTTTCAACTCGTTCCGGCAATTGGCTTAACGAATTGCAAGTGTATTCTTGCCTTTAGGCTGCATAAGATTTTTTACCGCCACACAATTTCGAATCTGGAAATAGAATACAAATTTAAACTCGTATATTGAGAACCGAAACAAAATTGTTGTGCTTCTCTAAATCTCTGAAATGCGCAATAAAAGAAAATAAACGTTTTTACAATTGAAGGGAAAATAGAAATCTGATAACTGACACGAATAATGCAATTCTCCATCATTTAAAAAATTTCTTGAGAATTTCAATTATTGCTAATTTATAATCATTCATTCAATCAATCTATATAAAGTATTATAAATTATCTTTCACAAATTTAAATTTCCAGATAACTTAATTAAATTTATAAAGTCTTAGCATATCATAATTAAGATATTAAGTTTTCTCATTAAAATATTGATCACTTGACTTAGTTCATTGAGTGGCAGTGCATATGCACTGATACTATCTCACAGTTAATATATTGGTCATCATCAGGATTGGTTTCTGTACGTCAGTACCATTGCTAGGCACTTCTGCTCTGTCTCAATTGCTGCTTAAACATATATTGATTCCAATTTCTCAAATGGACATAAACTAAAAAAGATTGCTTATATTCTTTTGTTTTGGATTTCAAATTAAATCATCCGGGCTATAATGTAATCTTAAGACGAATATAATGTTGGAAACATTATATATTTAATTTACCAAAAGAAAAAAAATGTTGCTCAAGTATTAATTTTCTGAAATATGTTTGTATATCGATCAAGTTATTTCGGGTCTTTGAAAATACGCTTTTATTAGTGTTCATTACTGAATATTTATTCATAAAAAACAGGAATTAAAAATTTATTCATAAAAAGACTGCGATATTTAATTCACTTCAGTTTCAGTATACTTCGGCCAGCACTCGCACTGTATTACATAAATAATACAGTGATTTTTCTCCGAACGCAGGAAAATTGGCCGCTCATAGGGGTGGCCAATGTAAAAGGGTTTCATGTCTAATCATACTAAATCGCATTTAAACACACATTAATGCGAATATTAAGATTCATCTGAAGTAGTTTAGTTTAGTTACATTTACTTTCTGTCTTGAAGCAACACGAGGAATATTTTGGGACGGATCTCGTAATTTTGAAGCCCAGTTTGATTAAGAGGACAATACCTGAGCTGGCGAAAACACTCCAAATTTCAGCACCGCACCAGCGGGGGGACGTTTGGCCTCTACGTATGATTTAGCGTGCTTCGGGCCCAAATACACAGCGGATTTCCTGTGGAATAAGGATTCGAACCTGAAACCTTCCGAACCCAAGGCCGGAGCTTACCTCTAGGCTCCCGCTGCCACATTTATATGATGTAATCTGTACGTCGAAATGCCAATTTATATTGAAAAAGATAAACTTGTCATTTCTTTGTATCTTTCAGATTTTTAAGAGGTAACCTTTTTCGAGTATAACCTTTTTCTTAGTTAAAAAATAAATATCTAATCGCTTTTTCTTCAGTTGTTGAGAAATGGGCAATTATATCCTTTATTTTTCCACAAGTATGTTGAGCTGAATTTCCATTAGTTGATAATCGCAACCCATATCAGCAGCTTCTTTGTCAGACTGCGAATCAGCTCCTGCAAGGCACCCAATCATGCCAGAGACCATGTATACCTTTATCTTCACATTGGGAATGAATGAATTATTTCGATTTGATACCGTGTAGTTTTTGGAGTATATGATTCTTTCCTTTTGTTCTTTCCTTCCTGCCTTTTCTCTTAATAAAAGGTACCGGGTAAGAGAGATGTACGGAATGTACTTCCTTGACGTTAAACCTGCGTAAAACCGGCCTCTCTGAGGGCTTAGAGTGGCCGTTAATAAAATTCATTTTAACAATTTTTTTTTATTTTAACAACCCGAAAATTCTTTGCCAAACAAAAGTGACCATTGAGAGGGTTCACAACGAAGTAAGGGGCCACTTAGACTTACTGTATTGCCTTATAGAGTGCGACCTAATGCTCGTGTATCATCCGCAAATTCGCGATTCAGTCAGTGGCGTAGTCACAAAAAAAGCAGTGCCGGAACGCTGTATAAGTGGTATCAGAACTTTCTAACCTAGGTGACAAAAATGTCTTTGTTTTAAAGACGTTTTCACAATATTTTCTTAATTTTTTTCTCTTGAAAAAAGCAGTGCCGGAACGGTGATCCGGTGCGTACCGACTCCACTACACCCCTGAATGCAACTCTCCCACAATCAGGTATCTCAGAAATCTTCAAATTATTTCAAGCTGTGGTAATTAAAAACATTTTTTTTCGAACCTCGGCGAGTTACATCAAAACTAATTCTGCAGAATATTCTGTCTTCATTAACTTTCATCAAGACAACTCGGTCGACTATTACATTTTTCCATAAAGGCTGTACACATCTTTCTTTAGAAGTTTATTATTTCCATGCCTTTCAGGCTTTCGCATATGATGCACTAGAATTAGAATTAAAATTTCACTCTCCCCACTACTCTAGTTGGTTGGACTTCTAACAACACTGATGGATAGGATAGGATATTATATTTTATTGGCACGACAACAATATGTGGCTATACAGAGCCATACCTACGGTTAAATATGAAAAATGTGACAAAATAATTGAACAGATGTAAAACCATTAAAAGAGCGTTTGGTAGAAACATTTAAAAAACAATAAATCGCGAACAGTTAAGTTACAAACAAAAAGTGAAAATGCTTGAAATATATCGAACATATAAAAACTTAAAACTACAGAAATGAAAAAAGAAATTTTTGAAGAAAACTCAATGTTGCTGAGGGAAGCGAATAATCCTGGATGTGGCTTCATACCCTCTAAATCTTTCAAATCTGTAACACATGTGTTGAAAAATTGTTAGCGAGAGGCGTTAAATTCGGAATATTTTGCTAAAATTATGATCAACTGTGTGAGGTACTTTGCATGAAATACACATTTTGCTCGGCTCCCTAAATAAAAAGTGCTTATATGTAAACATTGTGTGTCCAATTCGGAGGCGGGTTAATTTAACATCAGTGAAATTGGCCACAGAGAAACTAACATGAATGAAGACAGTATTGATTTTTTGTCCTGTTATATCGCGGCATGCGTAATGCATTTTTTAAATGCTAATGAAGTAAAAGAAGTGCAGTTACACACACTTCCACAGGTTTTCTAGAAAAGAAGTGTGCGAGAACGTTTTCATTTTAATAATATTTATTTCTTTTTTTAAATTATTTACGGCCCACTTGTAAATTCCAGGAACTTATTTTCTTATTGAATAGTTTCAATTTTTTATGCGGCTGGTTCTAGAAGTTTTCGCCCCGCAACGGGACATATATCTCCTACCTCAGATGGCGCTGCTGAACGCGTTTTCAAAGATGAAAACTTAGTGTTGATTAGGACGTGACAGAAAACTGGGAACGGAATCGATGGAAGGCGCCTGTGTAGCTTTAATTTATTGTAAATATTGTACTTAGTTTTGTATAATCTTGTTTAGTAATAATTAATGCCTGCTGAACGGAGTACTGAAGAGTAAAAAGTCTTCAGAAGAGACTCCATGTTAGAATTTGAAATAGGGAAATTTCATTTTTGATTTGCAGAACATTTGGAATATGTAAATTTTATTTTTACTTATCTATTTATTCATTTTCATTTGATATATTTGAGATGCTCTTATTAAGTTCAGGATTAAATTAGAAAAAAAGGAAAGTTTGAAAGTTTTGCGAATTTTGTAGATGCACTATTTGAGGGGGAATTGTAAAAATTCGATGTGATTGAAGTTGCTCGAATAGAGGACTGATTTTAGAAGGAAAAAATTTGTTGAGGTTGTTCTCGGAAGAAATGCGTATCGAAAATTCTCAGGGCTAAATAGTATAATTTAATTTTAAATTAACTTGAAATCAGAATAAATTGTTATAGAATTATACATTAACATCTTAATTATATTTATGTTTAAACTACGTGCTGTACTGTGCTAAAAGAGGTGTTGTGGAGGAGGCACGCACAAGGAAGGCCGCTCCAACAATACTTTTTTTGCGAGGAATAAATAACGAAAAATTGTGAAAACGTCCTTAAAGCAGCTCTATTTTTTTCATCCATGTTAGAGTATCCCGGCACTGCTTATTTTCAGACTGCGCCACTGCGTACGAACGTAATGCCATCTTGTGTTAATATTTGACCAAAAATAAAATAATAATTGTAAAAAAGGCATTGCTTTAGTATTGACGCTTTAATTTATTTTATCATTTCCATACCTAGATAAAATAATCATACATTTAAAATATATTTTATTGTGAAGTAATCCCCTACTTACCCACCCCATCACTCTCTCCGCTTCAATCACACCTCCAACAATATCAGAAAGGTCAAAGCAATCTATTACTCCTTAATTTATAACTACACCTCTGGATTCATGTATCAGATTTTGTTCCATTGTCAAACGGAGAAAATGATTTGAGGAGCGGCTCTGATTTTGAAGGTCTTTTGAATCATTATTTTTGAAAAAATGTTGTTTAATGAGAACAACTGCAAGTTAAAAAAAAAAGAAAAATATTCTATTAATTATTTAGTTAATCATTTATTTAATAGTTATTGAAAATGAGTTCGCATTTTTCTGAAGCACCTGGCTCTAAATTAATGTTATGCTGCAAGATGGTTAAGATTTTTCCCCTGGTGTAGAATTAAATAAAATATATCAGAACTAATATAACGCATTGCTCTTGTGTAAAATCTTGTTTGAATGTGCGAGAAGTTACTACAATATCTATGCCTACGACCAAAATCTCTGAAATGTAGTTAATATTTTATTAAATTCTAAAAACCAAAATATTTTTCTCTAATAGTTGAGGTTTCGCAGCGCAATTGCTGATAGATGGCGCTACAGTTCGTTAGAACTATTGTCGCAGATTTGTTACGATTTCAAGCTTAAAAAATCATCAGAGGTAGTTTCACTTATTTACCAAATAAAAATAAATATATCCGAGGAGGTCTAACACTAGGCTTTCAAGAACAACACATTCTTTGCAAGCAATTCACTACTGAATTTATTTAAAAAAATGGGAAATTTATCTTAAAACTTTTCCAATCGGCAACGCTTCGCCTTTTTTTTAAAGAAGCAAATAGCCTTGAAACACGTATGATTCTGGCAGGACAACTGCATTTAAAAAAGTTAGCAATGCAATATTTGAATTACCACTTTTTATGTATATTTAAGCATTTTTTAATAAAAATATTTTTCTGCTCTTTTTGCATCGAATCAGTGAATGTTTTAAAGGGAGCCAGAGTTAATTTCTCTGGCTTGATTTAATAGATGGAGAATGTTTCTGCTTGACCCTTTGTCTTCGGTAGTAATCCGGAATTGGTGAAGGGCATAAGGAAAGTAATCGATTACTGATAGTAAATACATCGTTTATTGAGTTTCAGCGCAAACATGCTCATCTACTTAGACTGAGTGCTTTTGAATAATAAAAACTAAGTTAGCCGTCTGAAGTATGGCTATGAAGGCCGTTGTGTTTTATGAGGAGTAGTAGATATAGGTGAGAGTAAAATATGAAAAACAATGAAAGGTGATCGATTGAATAGACGGTGTGATCCGAGACATTATTTCTAATTATGGAGGTTTAAGGGGGAGTGACCATTTGGTTGTAGAATAAGGGTAGGGATATTTTCCGTTCGTATGAGCATGTTCGACTTGACCGTTGATAAGAGGGTTTTTGTGATCTTGAAGTTGACTGAAGAACTTCCTAGAAATATTCTTTACGTGATATTCTATCATCTCAATTTTGAGATCTTTGTGGATGACATCATTCCTAACGAACCAGGGAGCGTTTGTCATAATTCGGAGAATTTTATTTTGCAGTATCTAGATTTTTCTTCGAAGGAAAAAAAAACTTATTTTGAACATTTATTTTAAATAAACCACTTATAATGAAAATCGACACTTAAACGATTGTTCAAATTTCTTTTTCTATCCTCGTTGAATGATACCCTTTTCATTCATTGTTCAAGTAAATGCGAATCATATTTTGAATCTAAGTATTAACCAAAATATTTTCGTAAATGCAATATATCTTAGCTTTGAGGACCTATCTTTAACTGAGATATAACTGAAACTGCATAAAGATAGATGGCGCTGATATTTGAATAGATGGTGCTGTATGCAGTTGAATTTACTGGAACATTACACATGGCCGGCAGTTGAATAAATCACCAATTACGTATTCACATTTTGAAGACGATCTTTCAAAAATTGTTGTAAATTAGCAAAATGGATAATTATTTTAACTCGTTTAGACAGTTAGTTGAACGGCTCGCAAGTGTATTCGTGCCTTTATGTTGCATGTTTTCTTTAACCGTCTCATGATTCGGAATCTGGAAATGGAATACAAATTTCAAACTTGTATCTTGAGAATCGCAACAAAATTTTTTACATCAGTTTGTCATGCTTCACAGAATCTCTGAAATGCACAATAAAAGAAAATATACGTTTTTACACTTGAAGGTACAACAAGAATCAGTCAACTGACACAAATAATGCAATTCTCTATCATTTAAAAATTTTCATGAGAATTTCAATTATTGCTAATTCATAATCATTCATTCAATCAATGTATATAAAGTATTATTAATTATCATTTAGATATTCAAACTTCCAGTCTACTTAAAAATTAAATTCAAAAATTCTTAACTTGTCATAATTAAGATGTTAAAATTTTTCATTTATATATTGATGACTTGACTTAGATAGTTCTTTGAGTTCCAGTGCATATGCATTTCTAACATATATGAGTTAATGTTAATATGTTGATTATGATGAAGATTGGTTTGTGTACATGAGGTACCAGTGCTAGGCACTTCTGCTCTGTCTCAATTGCTGCTTAAGAATATATTTATTCCAATTATTTTTCAAAAGGAAATAAATTAGTAAAGTATGTTTATATTGATTTGTGTTAGATTTCAAATGAAATAATCAGGGTTATAATGTAATCTTAAGACAGTATAATGTTGGCAACAGTATATTGTTAGTTAACAAAAGAAAAAATATGTTGCTTAAACATTAATTTTCTGAAATATGTCTGCATTTCGGTAAAGTTTCATTCTGTCGTTGAAAATATGCATTTATTAGTGTTCTGCTGAAAATTTATTTCTAAAAAGCAGAAATTAAAAAAGAATTGCCAAAAAGATTGCAATATTTTGTAAGCCTCCTTTATCTTTTTACCAAAATACAAAAATATAAAGATATGCCAATGTCTTTTGAAATTGACTTCCAGTTCAGTATACTCCGGCCAGGCCAGCTGTCGCACTGTATTACAAAATTAAATATAGTGATTTTTCACTATAGCAGCCATGTTCCAAACTCAGGATAATTGTCTGATCAGAGGGTAAAGGGTTCCGTGTTTAAGCATACTAATCACACATTAATGCAAATTTTAAGATTTATCTAATGTATTTTAGTTTTGTTGTAATTACTTTCCGTTATGAAGCAACATGAGGTCTCTTTTGAAACGGTCTTCGTAATTTTCAACTGCGGTATGATGAAGAGGACAACACCTGAGAGAGGCAACATACCAGAGGGAGGACATTTGACTCCTATCTATGATTGGGCGTGCAACGGGCCCATATGAACGTCGGATATTCGGGTGAATCGGGGCCGTGCTCAAAAAGCAAACAAACATGTCTCTTCCGGCCTGAACTTTGGATTCGTGACGTGACAGTTGAAAATCACACGGTAGCTCTGTTGTTGATGTAGGAAACGTTCATTCCCAAGCGGAAACACAACAGAAGCACAATATTTTCTTCAGTTACTCATTACTGAATGAGTTTTTAATATTGAGGATCAATTAATATAAAATGTTGGTGAAAATAGCACATTAAAAAAAGCTTACATTTCTGAAAAAAAGCTTTGACAGAATTTTTAATAGCAAGAGGATCAGTTCAAAGAATGAATTTTGATAATGGATTATTCAGTGTTTTGAGAAAAAGTGTGAGAAACCGATAAAATTTTTTAAATTTTATTTCCATAAATTTCTAATTAAATTTTAATGATAGAAACAGCTTTCCGCGTCGCCTTAGAGGCACTGTTTCAGGGTGCACTTCCCCTTTTTATGAGAAGGCGGGTTCACCAATAGGTCTGTTTGCTTCAACTACTAAAGGATTAATATCCTAAAGTTGATAATTTTCGTTTCAAATTTTTAGCTCTAAGCTATTAATTCTTAATTTTAGAATAATTATTTAAAAATATACTTGCTGAAATGGAAATACAGTGCTTTACAGTTAGGACAAAATTATTTTTACATTCACATGAAACTTCAGGAACAGAACTTTGCAATTCCATTTTTTCAGAAACCAGATGTTCCAACAGCTGCTTGTGGTTATTGGCTTTGAAAAATGTCTTTTCAAATTCTTTACGGATTAATTTATTGAAAATTTGGAAAATTTCCAACAATAATTCTAGTGTGTAATTAGTAGGTCCTTTCAAGCCTCCTCGATCTAGAAGTGATAAATATTTACAGGCAGTGTCAATTTCATATTCTAAACCTTTTGTTGTAAAAAATTTTGATGTACAAGGACCGCAATTTAATCTCTGACTAACTTTCTTAGCAACATACCCTGAAATATAAATGAATGCTGGAATTTCCTCTGGTGATATTTCAACATCATTAGTTGTGTCGAAAACTTCATACAATTCTTCATCTTCTTCAAATTATACTGAAATTTCTGAAGTTGTCTCAAAAATTTCTAAAGCTTTTATGTGAAACTCCCCTTTTTTTTCTGAATGAAAATTTATCCAATCTACAATTTTTAGCTTTTTTCTAGTTTAAAATAATTGAAGGTATGAAACATTATAATTTCCCTCAGACATTTGTCGATACTTCCCAATTCTTGTCTCGAAACTATCGGTTGGAAATTTACCTAATAATATATATTCTGAGGTGTGCTCTTTGAAGATAATATTTACAATATCTTTCAATGATTTTGTGGTAAACTGAAGGGCAAATTGTGTCTCCTTAGACAATTTACCACCTTTAACAGGTAATCCTAATTCCTTTCTCTTCTTAATGGAAATGTTGATTTGTTGTCCCAGGAAACAAGTCAATCTTTACTCATTTGATCTTTACTCCTAATTGGGTCACAAAAGGGATTTTTCTACCTCTTACCTTTCTCAGAATTTTAAACGTTAACAATTTTCCACCATTTTAAAAACTGATCGATGAATTCCTTAGTTCCCATGGCATCTTTGCATTTCTCTCGAGCTCCATGACCTGAAGCAGCACCATTTCTTTCATAAAATATATTTAAGGCCAGTAACACATTTTGTTTTTCAAAAGAAGTGGGATATAAAACTTTCTAGGACAGTTTTGGTGCAATCTTAATCATATTTGATTTTTCTGTTTCATAAATGTCTTTGAGATCTTGGAGCTTAGCTAAAGAGATTTTAGATAAATTGTCAGGTGAAGGAAAACATAAAACTTTCCCTAGTGTTTTTTCATTAAACCAATTATTTCTAACAGATTTGATCAGATGAGCTGTATCAAATAAAAAGAATAACTTATTATCAGGCTGTACAGAATTTGAGATGCAGTTTACAAGGTTTCCTTGGTACATCTGGGTGAACATATTTCTATTAATTCTATTGTTGTCAGAAATTAAATATAAAACATTGTAATTCCAGTCATTTAACAGTTGTAGAACCTTCAGAGTTTGGCAATAAAGGTCATGAAATGTGTGATTCTTCATGGGAACTAAGGCAACTATTTCTTTACATTTTGAAAATAAAGATGTTATCATGAACGCTTGAATAGTATTAGATTGTTGATTGAAATTTTTTGTTTTTCCTAGAAGTTTACCTCCCTTATAATTTAAACCAGGATTAACACAAGGATTAACACCAGGATTAACTTCATCTATACTATTCAAGAAGGTAGATAAGTTTTCCTGGGGAGATAACATTTCATTCTTTTTAGAAGGTACATAATGTGGTTATTATTGGAAACACTATTTGGGCCCTTCAAAGAATTGGATAATTTTTTAATGTATACAGGATGAGGTAAAATTAAAATTTTTGAAATGCGTGTAAAACTATAAGCAGCAGGATAGCAAAATTAAAATTTTGCTTCAAGAAGAAGAAAATCTGTAGAATAAATGTGCTTAGATGATAAAGTTAATTTTAGTTGTTCAATTATTACACTGGAGAATAAAGTCTTATCACTGTCATCTTGCTGAGAATATGCATCTTTTAATAAATGTATTGCATTTTTTATTTTCTCGTTTGAATTGACTTCTTTTGGTTTAAATGCAGCTTAGCAACTTAACAAGCGATCACATTTTGTCCATCGATCGCATTTATTATGTTCTCCCAACATAAAATATGGTAAGATTTGTTCTTTAACAATGCAGAATCATGACAAATTTCTACAGTTAAATCCTTATAAATTTTCATGGAAACAACAATACTAAGATACTGGTTAATGTCTAGCCTGTAACATAAGACTAAATTATCTGCTCCTATGTTGAGCCATCCATCAACATGTTTCTTAGCATACGTTTCCTGAAAATTTTCAAAAGAATTAACGGTGTCATTCGTGCACCATTCTGCAAAATTTTGTTCATCTCTCAGTTTCAAGGCAGTTATCCGTTCATATGGAGATTTTCTACTAGTAGATGGCTCACGAGAAAGGTAAGAAGGTTGATTAGGAAATATTGATGGATATGTATCATTGGTTGACTTCCAAATTTTTCTCGGTACCACCAACTGGCTACCGTCATCTCTAACAACACGATCTTCATTAACAATGAATTGCGAGCTAAAATGTTTTATGCAAACTACAGCAATTGAACTAGGAACAAAATCTGCCCTATTAATGCTTTTTATCCACTGGTTTTTCTTGTTTCATCCTTCGGAAAAGTGAACAACGAGACATAATTGTCTGTATTGTTGTAATTAGAATTACAACCAGGAACGCAATATTTTCTTCCTTTGCCACTAATAATCGAACCAGTGTTTCCTAATGTGGGGCACATGTTCCACAGGGGGCAATTGACTTGTTAGGAAAAACAATTCGAAGCGGGGGTAAACCCAAATCGGATGGTATAACACAGCTAGAAGATTTAAGACTAAAGCTAACTAAATTGGAAAAAAACTTAAAATCTCTTTACAGCAAATACCAAGTGAAAGGATATCACTAAATTTAAATTATAAATAATTACTAATAACTAAAATAATACAGAAAAAATTTCAATAAATTATTTTGAACTTAAATTTCAATTCTCCATTTTATAAGTTTTGAAAATTTACTTACTGTGTTTCTTAATAGGAAGGATGGATGAAGGTTAGTTCTCCAGCGTATGCTCCAAAACGGGGTTCTTAGCTTGTGCTGGGTTAACAAAAGCAAATGTCGAACAGTTTCTTAATAATGTCCTAGTGATTTCGTCCTAAAACTATGAATTAAGTTTCTTTAATCAACAACTAAATTTTTGAACATTAAAAATTATGTAAATGTTACATAAAGAGCATAAAAATTTAATAAAGGCTTAAGTGGGGGATGGCACAAAAAAGATTGGGAAAAATGAGTTAAAAGGAATGGAAAAAAATTTATAGTTTAAGAAGTGAAAACATTTCCAATCGGATACATGCTACTTTACACTAGCAGAATATCTGAAATAATTATTTATGAATTGCTTGTTTCATCTTTGACTTTGAATAAGAAATTACTGCATTATATTTATTTTATTTGTGCTTCTAAAGCACGGTAAAAATATGAGCCATAAAATTTCCTTTTACAATGCGAGAACTTGCGACGGGAAAAGCGACCCTTCTGTAAAAGAGTTAATTTCCTCCGTACTTTAGCTGATACCACAGACCGACATTAACACTAATTTATACCCATAGTTCTTTATTAAAATTCTAAAGAAACGAATGAGATTTTAAGGTTCTAGTACTCAGACATGCAAAGATGATTGACAAAAATATTGCTATGAAATAAACGATAATGCAGAGATGCTAAAATTGAAGCCTCAAAAGACACTTGTCACCACGTGAGTTAAATAAGACAAAAATATTCCAAATGTGCAATTTTTACTATCATAGTTATCATCAAGGAATATTTCTTCTATAAAGTTAACATAAATGGCAAAATCTTACTTCAATATTAGTTAATCCATTAAAATCCAGCGAAATTCCTTCAAAAAATGCCCACTCAAACAACAAGAATAGGATAATTTACTCTGAGACGTGACAGTAGTCTAGATTTCTGAGTGTTATGGCTTGGAGAGGAAAAACTTTTGCGCATGGCCTCAAGGGAATGGGGTTTCGAACCTGGAATCTTGAGGCCCAAGGCCGAGACATACCACTAGGCCACCGCGGCCACATTTATCTAATGTAATTTGCACTTCGAAATGTCAATTTATATTTAAAAAGCTAAAATTGTCTTTTCTTTGTATATTTTAGATTTTTAAGAAGACACCTTTTCTGAGTTTAATTTTTTCTTAGTTAAAAAAATAATTTTCTGATCGCTTTATCTTTAGTTGTTGAGAAATTGGAAATGATATCATTTATTTTTCCTCGAGTCTGTTGTGATAAAATTTTCATTAGTTGATGATCTCATCCCTTATCAGCAGCTTCTTTGTCAGATTACAAATCAGCTCATGCAAGGCACCCAATCATGGCAGAGGACGATGTTTCCCTTTCTCTTCACATTGGGAAATGAGTGATTTATTTTGATCTGTTACCAGTGTTGTTTTTGGAGTACATGATTTTTTACTTCGGTTCTTTCTTTCCTACCTTTTCTCTTAATAAAATGTACCGGATAAGAGAGACGTACAGAATGTACTTCCTTGATGTTAAACCTGCGTCCAACCGGCCTCTCAGAGGGCTTAGAGTGGCCGTTAATAAAGTTCATTTTAAAATTTTTTTTTAAATTTTAGCAACCCGAAAATTCTTTGCCAAACAAAATTGACCATTGAGAGGGTTCACAACAAAGTAGGGGTGGCCGCTTAGAGAAGTCTTACTGTAGTTGCCTTATAGAGTGCGACCTTTTCCACTCCTATGGCTCGTGTGTATCATCCGCAATTTCGCGATGCAGCCAGTGTCGTAGTCACAAAAAAAGCAGTGCCGGAACGCTTTATAAGTGGTATCAGAACTTTCTAACCTAGGTGACAAAAATGTCTTTGTTTTAAAGACGTTTTCACAATATTTTCTTAATTTTTTTCTCTTGAAAAAAGCAGTACGGGAACGATGTTCCTGTGCGTACCGGCTCCACTACACCCCTGAATGCAACTCTCCCACAATCAGGTATCTGAGAAATCTTCAATTTTTTCCAACTGTGGTAACTAAAAACATTTTTTTTTCGAAACTCGACGAGTTACATCAAAATTAATTCTGCATAATATTCTGTCTTCATTAACTTTCATCTCTTACCAAGACAACTCGGTGGCCTATGACATTTTTCCATAAAGGCTGTACACATCTTTCTTTAGAAGTTTATCATTTCCATGGCTTTCAGGCTTTCGCATATGATGCACTAGAATTAGAATTAGAATTTCACTCTTCCCACTACTCGAGTTGGTTGGATTTCTAACATCACTGAAGGATAGGATGGGATTGGATATTATATTTTAATGGCGCAAGAGAGAGAGAGAGAGCCATATTTGGCTATGCTGAGCCATACCTACGATTAAAATATGAAAAACGTGACCAAAATAATTCAACAGATGTAAAACCATTAAAAGAGCGTTTGGTGGAAACATATAAAAAGGAATAAATCGCTAAAAGTTAAGTCACAGACACAAAGTAATAATACTTACAACATATCGAACATATCAAATTTTTAAAATACAGAAATGAAAAACTAAATTTTGGGAGAAAACCCAGTACGGCTGAGGAAAGCGAAGAAGCTCGGGTGTGGCTTCGCGCCCACTAAATCATTCAAATCTAAAACGGATGTTGTAGAAAAATTGTAAGCAAAAGGTGAAAAACATTTTCTAAAACTATGATCAACTCTGTGAGTTACTTTGCATGAAATACACATTTTGGTGCATATAACAAGTGCTTATGTTTAAACAGTGTATGTTCATTTCGGAGGCGGGTTAATTTTAAATCAGTGAAATTGGCCACAGAGAAACTAACATCAATGAAGACAGTGTTGATTTTTTGTCCTGTTATGTGGCAAATGAAGCAAGTAATTTTTGGAGCCCCCGTGAATGGTAAATTGGTGATGCTGGATAATTTCAGTTCTGGGAATTAGATGATCTGCTGCTGTTGTTGGAGGCAAAGGTTGTGTGGGTGGAAGTTCATCTGGATCTTGTGGGATTGTTTCTAGGGCACTGCAAGAACTGGTGCCTGAAAAGATTAGCTGCTGCTGTTGAGAGAACTCATATCTTTGGATGTGATAATTTTTCGTTAGCTGCTCTGATAGGGAAGTGACATGCCGTTTGGATCTGTTATTCAGGCTTTTGAAACATGTATAATATAATCTTTTGACATGTGTAATGTATTTTTTTAATGCTAATAAAGTAAAAGAAGAGCTGTAACCCCACAGACTTTCTAAAAAACCAGGTGTGAGAATGTTTTAATTTTAATAATATTTATTTCTTTTTCGAAATTATTTACGGTCCACTTGTAAATGCCAGGAACCTATTTTCTTATTAAATAGTGTCAATTTTTTAGGCGGCTGGCTCTAGAAGTTTTCGCACGGTCAACGGGACTGAGTTCTCCTTCCTCAGATGGCGCTGCTGAACACCTTTTGAAAGATGCAAGCTTACTGCATATTAGGTCGTGACAAAAACCTGGCAACGGAATGGATGGAAGGCGCCGGGATGCATATAAGCAAACTGTACTTGAGTAGAACCATGCGGGATGATGCGCGCTTATCATTGGTCGAATCGTCCTGTCAATCATTATAAGTTCTGAAAGAAAGGCGTGTCAGCGTTTTGCTTTCGACTCGTGAAAAGATTCATCATTTATAGGATCTCAGCTTATGATTTTGCTCTTCTATTTTAATTATACTGTTATATCTATGGTCACTTACTTAATATACGCTTTATTGTACATGAAATAGCATAAGTTTTCTAGCCGATAAAAGGCTTTTACACTGTGTGTGACAAATTCGAAATTTGACGATAAATTCAACTCATTTGACAATGAACCACGGTGAAAATAAGATGAAAACAAGTTAAAATGTTTTAAAATAAAAAAAGTAATTTTGAAAAAGGACAAAAAACAGGTTGAAAAGAGAAAAAAAAATTCTCAGAATCACAGCAATAAAAAATGAAGCTATGCGAAAATGGTAGCGCCATCTATATGAAGAGGGGAAAGTAATTGAAGTCACAGAGTAAAAATTACAGAATTCCTTTAAACTTTATACCAATCTACCAAACTCATCACTGTTTTCGATAAATTCGAAAAAATATTCGTGTTTTTCTAAAACTGTTAGAAATGCTGAAAAATACTAAATATTTTGTTATTTATAATAGAAAATAACTTGATTAACACCCCATAAAATATTATCAATAATTTTAAATTATTTTGTGGTGTATGGAACAAAGTTAGTCTTCTATTATTTTTTACATAATTTTATTGGATGTTTTATTTATTTTTACATTTTTTAGTTATTTTGAATAAACTCAAGTACCTTCTTGCAAGTCACAATTTTTTTAATTGAAAAGGAAAAACAATTTTTAAAAAAAAAAAATTTCAAATTTTTAACATGAAATTTAGGGTTTATTTTTATTCATTACCGCATTCCCAATGTTTTACCTTTATTAGCATTTGTTTTATCAGTGCAAGAAATATAAATTACATGAAAATTCAGAATATTACATATCTATTTTCTTTAAAAAGCAATTTGTAAAAAAGTTTTTCATCGTGCTAGTTAATTTAATTATTATAACATAAACACATTGCATACTTACTTTTACTAAACAACTTTTGTAGATAGTAAATGAATTTTAAATGAACAGAGAAAAAGTGTTTAACACTCAACTGTAAAAAGCACATTTATGGGTTATGTAGCATTTTCTTTAACATACTACTGCCTTGCCCAATTATAAAAAAAAAAATATGTTTACACAAACATGTACACCGAGTGTAGAATGTGAGGTATTAATTTTTTCCCCGCTTAATTTTCAGTTTCATTTTTAAATATATTTATAGATATGTCTATAATATTTTATAGTGTTCAATCAAATGTTCATGTATTTATAAGAATACAAAACAAACAACTAAACATTTAAATAGTTATTTATTTTCATCAATCTTAGTTACAAATAAAACTAGCAAAATTTCAGAGAAAGAAATAAAGTGAACATCCATCTCTTTCAAACTTACACATTTCAAAATAAATAAAGCAATGGAGGACATCCTAATGTATACGTGTGGTCATGCTTACATTTCTATGTCAAATATAAACCACATTTATTATTTGTAAGGGGATGGAATAAGGCTTTGTAGCACTATTCCATAAATTCTGAAACCATGAAAAAAAAATAGATCTTCTAAGTTTAAAGGAACCTAAATAGTGAGATCAAATTAAAATAATTACAAAAAACTGCCTTCTGAGTTTTTTAATGTTATAAAACGGATAGGTATGATAGAATAATAAAAATAATCAAAACCTAAAAAATCAAATAAATAGTTGAGAATCATCATTGAAAACACAAAAACAGTAAATAAGAAACAAAGTCTTAGCTGAAAAGAAAGTATTAATTTTAATAAGAATGCATTAAAGATATAGCTTTTATTTACAAACATAAGAAATGTGCAAGAACAAAACTTTTAAAATAAATATTATGTATGTAGACAAACCTAGTTAACGAGATTGCACTTATTGTAAATTCAAATCAACGTAAACGGTTTCATTAAGTCCTATCAAACTATTAATGATACTTTAATAGCATTCCATCCTTTTATTCAACGTTTACATTTAAGGATGTATGAGGATTTGAGGACTTACACTTATTCTTATTATTATTGAATCAGAATTTTCAACAATGACATTCTGGAACTCAACATGCAAGTCTTCCTTTCTAATTTCCATACGCACATTTCTCGAGTGCGAATCCATTTTAAGAAGATGGCGTTTGTTTCGGTTTCGATTCGTAACATCGCTTCAAAGTAATCACGGGGGAAAGTGCAGCCAATGACAAGCGCGCATTATCTCCTATGGTTCTACTCCAGTACAGTTTGCTTATTTACCGCCGGGATAGCGTAAATTTATTGTAAATAATGTACTTAGTTTCTTATAATCTTGATGAGTAAAAATTAGTACCAGCAGAACGGAACACTGAAGAGTGAAATGTCTTCACAAGCAACTCCACATCAGAATTTAGAATAGGGAAATTTCATTTTTATTTTTCTATTTTTTCATTTTTATTTGATATGTTTGAGATACGCTCATTAAGTTCAGGATTAGTTTGGAATAAAAGGAAAGTTAGAAATTTTTGCGAATTTTGAAGATACACTATTTTAGGGGGAATTGTAAAAATTGAATGTGATTGCCGTTGCTCGTATAGAGGACTAATTTTAAAAGGAAAAATTATTGTTGAGGCTGCTTTCGAAAATATGCGCATCGAAAATTCTCAGGGCTAAATGGTATAATTTAAATTTAAATTTACTTGAAATCAGAATAAATTGTTAAAGAATTATACATTGACATCTTCATTATATTTATGCTTTAAACTACGTGCTGTACCGTACTAAAAGAGCAGTTGTGGAGGAGGCACGCACCGGAATCCCGTCCCAGCAATACTTTTTTTGCGAGAAATAAATAACAAAAAATTGTGAAAACGTCCTGAAAACAGCGCGACTTTTGTCATCCAGATTAGAGAGTTCCTGTATTGCTTTTAGAGCGTCCCGCCACCTCTTATTTTAAGACTACACCACTGCGTATGAACAAAATGCCTACTTGTGTTAATGTTTGATCAAAAATAAAATAATAGTTGTAAAAAAGGCATTGTTTCAGTGTTGACTTTTTAATTAATTGTATCATTTCCATACCTAGATAAAATAATCATACATTAAAAATATAAAATATATTGTATTGTGAAGTAATCCCCTACTTACCCACCTCATCACTCTCTCCGCTTCAATCACACCAACAGTATCACAAAGGTCAAAGCAATCTGATACTCCTTAATTTATAACTACGCCTCTGGATTCATGTATCAAATTTTGTTCCATTGTCAAACGGAGAAAATGATTTGAGGAGCGGCTGTGATTTTGAAGGTCTTTTGAACAATTATTTTTGAAAAAAATTTGTTTAATGAGAAAAACTGCAATTAAAAAAAAGAAAAATATTGTATTAATTATTTAGTTAATCATTTATTTAATAGTTATTCAAAATGATTTTGCATTTTTCTGAAGCACCTGGCTCTAAATTAATGTTATGCTGCAAGATGGTTAAGATTTTTCCCCTGGTGTAGAATTAAATAAAATATATCAGAACTAATATAACGCATTGCCGTTGCGCAAAATCTTGTTTGAATGTGCGAGAAGTTACTACAATATCTATGCGAACGACCAAAATCTCTGAAATGTAGTTAATATTTTATTAAATTCTAAAAACCAAAATATTTTTCTCTGTTAGTTGAGGTTCAGACTCCTTATCGATAGGCACTATTCTAAGGCTCCGCAGAACAAAATGGGGGTGGAAAGGGAGAAAGCAATTGAGAGGTTTCTCCTACTGTATGGTTGCATGGATTACGTTTTCGCCAACAAGCGGAGCATTTATACATATCGCCAAGTTAAGTTATTTCTTCTTCAGACGTATGAATGCGCGGATGTATGTGGCGTGGATGCGGATGAGTATGTTACGCACACACGATCACGTTTTTAAAAAATATTATTCGGTTTTGTAATGCAGATTTTATTTCTGTTACACGATTGTTAGAACCTTTAATAATCTAAATGTTTACATAGAGATTTAAATTGTCAGCTATCCGAATTCATTAAATTCCGGTGTTGTGTGTGACAATCGGTGCGCACATTGAATTTTCGAAAAAAAAGAATACTTTTTGTATTAAAACAATAAAAATGTAAGTGGGATTAAAAATGTGTTCAATAGATTATATTATTTATTATCTGATTAAGCTATTTAAAATGTCAGTTATACGAATTCATCAGATTCTGATGAAATTGCGTGTGACAACTAGTGCGCACGTTGAATGTTCGAAGCATTTTCGAAAAAAAGGACACCTTTTCATTGAAAACAATAAAACTATAAGTGGGATTAAAATATGTACAATATATTATACTTTTTTAATATCTGATTAAACTATTTAATTTAGTAGTGAAGTTCCTTAAATAATTTAGTTTGGTTAGTAACAAGAGATTAAAAATATCTTTTTGTGTAAAATAAGTGGTTACTTAATTTTACACAAAAGGATATTCATA
>BGPR01009323.1:43593-58135 GCA_013235015.1 Araneus ventricosus | reverse complement strand
CAAGGTACACTTATGTCCAAGGTACACCACCTTCCCCTATCCATTAAGGAAATTTTCAAAATAGTTTTTGGGAGTAACATTATAAAATATGAAACAGCCTTCACCCATTTTATTTCGTAACGCTTTTTATTCCGCGATTCATTCTTGTTGTTTATTTCCCTCTCCTTGCAGAGCTGGCTTTGCAAGACGGTGGTGTCGATCAAGATGTACGCGGCCCTCTCCAGCATCAACTGGATGTTCGTGGAAGGGATGCTGCTGCACAGCCGGATCACCACCAACATCTTCCAGAAGGACGCGCCCTTCAAGCTCTACTATCTCATCGGATGGGGTACGCCCTCCTGTTTCTTAGTTTCCTGATCACAACTAACATATGAAATTTATGTACACCAAACGATCCTCTTTCTGAAAACTGGGGAGAGAGTGTAAAATCGTAGAGCATGCATTCAACTGCTCAAAAATGAACTTCTGTGGTCGGAGACAAAGGCTCAGACTTTTTTTCTCCCAAAAGTTTATTGATATCTTTACTACTGGACGCATTACATTTCATTACACCACCTGCATCCCAGTGTTTAGAGCCATTTGGCTCCTTTCCGGTTTGGATGGATGGAGGTAAATTTTATTTTTTAAGAAAGGACAACAACAAATAGCAGGTACAAAAACAAATGATAATGAAAAAGAAACATGCATTGGACAGAACAACATAGAAAACAGAACAAAATAGAAAAAAATAAAAATACGTGGAGGAAAAAAAAAGTCATAAGTAGCCGGAAGTGTGTGTCAGTCTGGGTGGATGAGTGCTCAAATGTTATCCTCTACAATGAGATTGTTCTCATCACATATGAAACCCATTAGGAGTCAAAGTCGGGTTCTTGATAAGTTATTCGTCAGAATGTTTTTCAACCACTGTGATTTAAGTGACACTGGAGTGGAGTATGGAAATGCCAGGAGAGGGTAAACCGACATTTTATGGCATAGTGCATTGGATCTCCTTTTTCTCCGCACGAGCAGTTGTCATGTGTTCGAAGATTGAAGGGAAAGGCCCGTGTCCTGTAACGAACATTAGCTCTTCCCTTTTCCATCCTACTGGCTTGTTTGAGACCATATATCGTGTGTACTGCGGCCAGTTTCTCCGTTATCCCAGTTGTTTTGACAGATGCTTAAAGCAGCTGACCTAATCTCAGATTTCTGGTAGGAAAGTGGTTTAGGTGGAAAGAAAGGGTCGCCTTTTGTGATGGTTTCTTTGGCTAATTGGTCTGCGGACTACTGGACACTGCACAGTTGTGTGATAATGTGACATGTGAGATAATATGATGAAACTATTTACAATGCAAACGTTACTCAATTCAACGCACTCGGCTTACTGTCCGAGTTGATAAGCAAAACTAAGATCATTTCGGTCCTCCAGGTCGGCAAATTAGCCTCTCTCTCTGACGATAACACGTCAGAACTACATACGACCACTCGGGTTTCGATTCAACTCATTCTCTCATTTACCACTTGATGGGGCACCTAGCTCCGAGGGAGCTTATTCCCGATCTGGCAGTAACTGTGATGGCATGGATTTTAGTAGACTGCCCCCCCCGGGTTTGCCACTGATACTCACTGTCAAGAAATGTGATATTTAATTTAAAGAAAGCGATTGAAAAATGCCGAAAATACGGAAAAATTGATAAAAAAGAAAGTATGTGTGTAATCTTGAAAAAGTCTTGTGGAACAAAATTCATACAATGTTTCTGTTACTGCAGACAGTTTTCTAGTGAAATACTCTTTGATTATCGTAAAGAAAGGGTGTTTTCAGGTGCATTGCTTTTATTTCTCACTGTCAACCAGGTTGTCGAAAAATAAAATATTCTCTTTTTGTTGTTCTCTTATTCACGCAAAGGTAGCGACAATGATTAATTACAAGGTGGCCATAAATTATTGGAACACATTTCAAGAATTAACCCCTTAAGGATCGCATTTTTTTGCTATCTAATAAGATGATCCCTTCTATTTCGCAAAGGGGCTGTCGTTTTCATTCATATAAGAAGGCATAGAATACTTGAGATGCTTATGGATTCTATGTACTTTTTGTGTCAAATTATAAAGCTAATTAATGATTAAATTTTATTTTATAAGCCTAAAAACGAGATAATTCGATGCACGTCAATATGACGGGCGCGAGACTTAAAGAGGGTTAATAAAATAAACTAACAGTGTTACGACTCCGGTTTTTTTCTTGAATGAGAGCGCATTTAAAAAAAATTTTAAGATAGGTAATGCGCCTTTACAGTGGTCTAGGTGGTCGTAAATCATTGGACATCTCCCATTTTTGAGAGCCATCATATGCGAAACTGTTAAAGCTAGAAGAAAAACAAAAGCATGTATTTGTAGGGAATTTAACGTTCTTTAATTTGTCAAATCAATTGTAATTCGAAAACTGAACAGTTTTTGAGATATTCAGGAAAAACTAAAAATTAAATAAATAAATAAAAATCAGAAAACGCGCATCCTCCTCTGCTGATCGGCAACCAATGCGTATGGAAAGCTCTTGCTGTACCAAATTTAGAACGCCGTTATGGTTCAACACCTATTTGAAAAAAATTTATTTTCTCTCTCATTTAAAAAAGAACACAGTTGTATTATTGTATTTTTTTTATGAGTTTTTGAAATGGTTTCAATAATTATTGACCACCTGTATATACAGGATGGCCATAAAATAACGTGAGGGGTTGGGTGTTCGTTTGTAAAAAATCTGTTCAGCCAAATGTAGCCTAATTTTTCACATGTTATTCCTACTTTATGCAATGTATGTTATTATGTTATGATACTATTATTATGTTATGTTATTATGTTATGTTATTATTATTACGTTATGTTGTTATGTTATTATTATTATGTTATGTTATATTATGTTATGTTATGTATGTTATTATTATATTACAATTTAGATTATTATTCCTACTTTATGGAAAAAATAAAACGCAGTTGTATCATTAATAGTTTTTTTTATTAATTTTTGAAATGGGTCCAATAATTTATGACCACCCTGTATATTAAACATATGCTCAAACTTATGAAAATAGAGAAAGAAAATCAATATCTTTTCGATAATAAGGATCCATATTTTTAATTTTAATTTTTCTTTCACACGCGTATCCATTTTTACTCTCTTGTATTAGAAGAGTAAAAAATTCGACCAAAAGATTTTTATCGAGTTCCATGTTTCAGAGCACTCCGCGTTCGAAGCAATCCATTGTATCCATTACATTAAAACAAAACTATTCCATTAAAAAATCAAAGTGCCAAAGTCAAAAAATAATAGTTCCAAAGGCAATTTAGGATATTTTTAGAATATTTTTATGGAACGCCAATCGAGCGTTTGGTTGCATAACGCGTAGCCAAAATCATTTTCGCCAGCCGTTTTATGTGGTCTCCTTATGTAGAAGAACACGACTGAGTGCAGGGGAAAGCATATTCGACTTTTTTAAACTAAAATATAAACATTTTATAATAATGTTCTTTATTCTGCTGTAAATTAAACTATTATCGGGCAATCTATTTCTAATAAAGCGGGCTAATTGATTTTAATTAGCTTTTGGATTACTTCTACTTATCTATATATTCAAAATAATTGGCACAACCAAAGAACGAGTCCCCCAGCTTGAACCACTGAACCGATTTCGCTAATTTTTATTTAGCTGGAAGCTTACGACTCCTAGATATGTCATCAACGGTCACTGCCTGCCCCCCCCATCAACCTCCAAATCCAAGATATATCGCAAAATGAAATTTTAACAGAGTCCTCAAGCCTCAATAACTGAACCTATTTCGTCATTTTGCAAATATAATTCGTAACTATTCACATAAAGGGTGAACAGCTGGTCGCCGAAGTCGGATAGTTATTATTTGTTCAGCATCCTTCAGCATCTCTCTCCTACTTCAAGGAACTTCTTAAATCAACATCTCTCCTTGGAGCCATTTGTCAAGAACTAATTCAGATGAACTTTTATAGTGGTAGTAAACTACTAAAAATCTAAGAAACTTTTACAGAAAAGCAAAACGCAGGATCACTTAAGAATTCCTTTCTTATTTTTATGACTGGAAATGGCAACTCGAGGGAAAAATCAAAAACATTAACCTGGAGTAATTATCTCCCGTTCCACTTCAAAGTCAATTTGGAAAACTTAAAACTTCTTGAAAAGTCAAACTTAAATTGTGTCGAAATTGGGATGGCTATTTACACTCTATTAAGCCTAGCCGCTAAGTAGAACTGTTCATGTTTCTTTGGAAGAAAGAACGTCCTACTTGCAGATGGACTACGCTTCACATTTGGTGAAGTCAATTAGAAATATGCAGCAAAACTGAGCGTCGATAACACTTTATTTAAGAAAAATGTGGTATGAGAACTCTTTTCGTTCGAAATGTAGTGTTCCACTCGCGTAGCTTTTCTAATCAAGGCTTCAAATGATTTCTTTTCAAACAGGAGATGTCTCTTCAGGGGCTTTTCGCACCTTGAAGCATATCACATTCACATAACGAATGCTCAGACCCTGTGCATGTTTGTGTTCAGCAACTGGAAATCGCCGTTCATTTGGTGACTGAGCATTATGAATGTTACGGTCCAGGAGATAAGCAATTATGGAAATCAACGGTCCAATGAGTCATCAGCTTTGCTCTTAATCTGTTGATTGCTGTTTCTATTTTCATATATAAATATCATGTTGTTTGGGAATGCAGTTCTCATGCGATGAAGATTGTACCCCAAAGTACCCTGTCTGATTGTACCCTATCGCTCTTAATATATGAAGAACATTTTTTTAAGGATCTGTTGTAACTGGTTTAATTCGATATTTGAATTTATATTAATAAGAAACCAAACGGAGGAGCTCTTTCATTAATTCATTCTGGATACCTAAAAATAAATTAAAAATTATATAACTTTTTTCTGTGTTTATTTATTTACTGTGTTTCTATGGTAAGAACAGTTCTTGGCCCTCCGTGCTTTTTAAACCCCATTATACTATCAGGTTCTCCCTTGAGGAGCCACCTCGAGTACGAGAATGATAAGTTGACATACAACTTAGCAAGTTCTCGGTTGTCTTTGAGGGTACAATAATGGCGGTGCTGACTGGTTAACGGTCCCATCGCCGATGACGGGACGCATATTTACAAACCCTACCCTGATAGAACTGAGGCAGGAAATCAGTCAATATCATTGGCTACGAGGAGCAGTGACGTCGTTTTCAGTTCTCGCACGTAGCGTAGGGCAATCATAACAAAACAAGAGTCGTCCTACTTTTCTTCTCCGTTTTCCCACAATTGAGCACAGAAAACATTCTTCCGTGGGTTGCAATATTTTTAAAAATGAAATTATTTTTTAAAATATCATAAAAAATAAAACATCCCACACTGTAAGAAATTATACTAATGAAAAGTACACGCATGAGAGCAAAGAACGACGTCATCGGCTCTCGGCGAAGCGAGCCAATCATATTGTCCGATTTCCTTCCTCAGTTCTATCAGGGTAGGGTTTGTAAATATGCTGACGGGACTTACCTTCTTGTGAGGATTCCCAGAATGAGAGACTCGTGATTAGGTCTGTTATGCGTGTTTTATAGTACTCGTTTTGCTATTTGAGGCGGTTAGGTCGTTCAGATTTGCTGGATCACCTCGAGACGGGGAGAAACAAATCTACAATGCTCTGATTTAGGATATTTCAATTTTAAACGTTCAGCAATTTAAAAAATTCGACGGGACTCTGCGAAACGGCCGCTGGGATTGAGGGGCGTAGACTTACTTACCTTACTCAACTGTGACTTTCTGTGACTAAAGTAGCTCTATGTGACTATTAAATCTATAGTGACTATTAGTCTAGTGTGACTATGTGACTCTATTTACGTAAAATTATTTGTGATTTTCAACTATGCAACTCGACTGTGACTAAACCGTAATTGCAAATTCTAAAATTATTTTTGCAGTCTTCAATGTCTACCTTTCTCTGCTAAATGAAACTAAAACCAACTCTCTATCTTATTTGGTAGCGGAGCTATAAGCGTTTAACTTTAGCACAACGTAATTCAAAAATTCTTGAGTAATATTTCGCGTGAACCTGATACCGATGACTGAATTGCCTTAGTCTGCGTGTACGCGCATCGGTCGCTGTGACGTCATCAAAATTTTTAGTGATTTTAACCAACTTTGAAGCTCGACTGTGGCTAAACCGTAATTCCAAATTCTAAAATTCTTTTTGCAATCTTCAATGTCTACCTTTCTCTGCTAAATGAAACTAAAACCAGCTCTCTATCTTATTTGGTTGAGGAGCTATAAGAGTTTAAAAATACCGCGAAAAGCGTCATAATTTTTTTCCTTTCCTGACATATAGACCACTATGGAGAGACCTCAGTCTACGTAAAAAAAACACAGGACAGGTAATTTGGGAGATTTTAATTTTGTGTATCAGTTTTCTCCAGATGTGTTCAATTATACTTCTTAAGTACAATAGAACTGTACAAAATAAAGCTTCGTACAGTTCCATCACGAGCCTAGAATACAAGGTTTTGATATTGGTTGTTACAAAAATCGTTTGTTGGTGTATGTGAATGTATCCAACAATCAGGATAAAAAACGAATCTTTCTTCCACGAAGATTTTTAGCAAAATTCTAAGTACAAGTAACGAAACTAAACAACACTTGCATAAATTAGCAACAGAGATTACCACTAAATCTCAGTCACAACACTTTCAATAGTGCCCAATGCCTTATTATCTCATCAGCTTGTCCAACTGACTCACTCTTGGTTTGAGATCTTGTTTTTTACCTTTTTCAACGGGAAGTGACGTCAATACGTAGGAAGTGACGCAATCTCCAGAAGGTTTTTGACATTACTGGCTCCCAGTAGAGATAGGACCACAGTTCAGGATTTTTCTAGAAGATTCCTTTTGTCGCCAAAGTCCCCAAATTTGTCCCCAAGATTAGCATGTCAGGGAAACAACTTTGCAATTTCGAAACAATATGCGTATAAATTATAGAAACAAATTTCATTTCTACAGTTCAGATCGTTATCACTAAACTTTATCAGAGATTTTACATTATAATGGATTTCTAAGTAAAGTGACGTGAATTTAAAATCTGCTCCATTCGTTTTTGGTTTCTTTTCTTACATTCCCACTTTATCATCTTTGGTTCTTTTATTTATTTATTTTCATTGATGATTTTTTTATAACTTATATGTCCTATCCAATATATTTTGCAATTTTAAGTAATTAACATCAAGATATCTTTTAAGTTAGGAATATTATTTACTTATTTAATTCTTTCGCTTTCTGGTTTCGCAGTGACACAACACATTGACCATTTTTTTTTACTGCACGTGGACAAAAACGTAGCGTAATTTTTCGTTCATAACTTCAGAGCCAGAAAAAAAAGGATGTAAGTTCAAATTTCCTTTTTCTTATTAAAAATTGCATTTGTGTCTTAAATACAAGTTATTTTAACGACAAAATGTTCTTAGTCTTTGACCATATTTCATCATTGTACAAATAGCCAATAAAATAAAGAGTAAGTGTCCAACAATTTGGGGGCAAAATGAGCCCTCTTGTGTGCTAATGTTCCAAAAATGGGTGCTTGTGCTGAAGGATTAAAAATAAAACATGTTCATACATCAGTGACAGCAAAATTTCATTATTCCATTGTTGAGTAATAGCTTCTACCTAAATTAGAGAGCCTGTCAGTACAATATCCATGCATTTCTGCTATATCAAAGAGTGAATGTGTTTCCTTTTGATTAGGTATCCCCCTGATTTTAATCATCAGTTGGTGCTACATGATGAATGCGCAGCTGAAAGGCGATTGCTGGGAGGGATACGGCCGATCCCCATACGTCTGGATCATCACCGGTCCCATGATCGGAGCTCTCGGGGTAAGCTAGCCCTATTCCTAAATTGATCACATTCTGTTGTCATTTGGTATTTTGTCTGGATTTCTTTCGTTTAAGAATAACAAAATCAGTATGCATTTTGTGACCTTATCGTCGATGTTTGAACTGCGGCGTTTTTATTTTACGATGCCGTTTGACTTTCTGCCGATGAAAGCTCGAGGAAAAAGACGAAGTAAAAATTAAACAAACATTCAGAAACTATACATAAAAAACATCCATAAAAAAACTTGATGGAAGTTTAAAAACATTCACTATAGTTGATGAAATGTCTCACAATTCATAGTCATACTGAATTGACTCCTTAGTTATAACTCGAATTTTGCTTATAATTCTAATCTTAACTATCTCACCTGTTTCAGCCGCCTACCACTCACAACAATCCCTTTGTTTCATATTAATTTTTAAATAAAAATGTTCTCCTGCGACACAGCGTACCTCTTTTCCGGTAAACTGGTTTGGTCTGCTGTCGTGACTCATTTCTACTGATGTCTCCTACCAGATAATGAATGCTAAAAATAATCCACAACCTCTGGCACTGCAATTTACTGCCCTATATTGCGAATTGAATTCTCCTTAAAGTACATAATTATTACTGTGATTTGTCCTGGTATCGTAACACCACGTTGTGAACAGGACTGTGTTATAGTTGGACCGAAAGTGAACAGACTAATGTTCTAGGTGGACTTGCTTTAGAACAGGTCTTTGCGAAGAAGAGCATGAATGGCAACAAGGTGGAACACACGTGCCTTCTTTTTTTTCGTTCGGCGAGTTGGGATAGAGAGGTAAAGATGGATGTGAGTTGTTAGCCTCTTTTTTTTGGATTCCTGTTTTTACGGCTTGCTGCTTGGCGTTCGAATCATGTTTTTCGTGAGAAGAATTGAAAAGGAATGTGAACAGGACTGTGTTATAGTTGGACCGAAAGTGAACAGACTAATGTTCTAGGTGGATTTGCTTTAGAACAGGTCTTTGCGAAGAAGGCACGTGTGTTTCACCTTGTTGCCATTCATGCTCTTCTTCGCAAAGACCTGTTCTAAAGCAAGTCCACCTAGAACATTAGTCTGTTCACTTTCGGTCCGACTATAACACAGTCCTGTTCACACACGTTGATATGGTGCCATGTTTTCACGTCCTCTATGGGAATGTCATAGGGTAAAGTTCCAGAGCCATCGTGTATGTGGAGGTGATGAAGGGATCAAATGCCTTCACAATTGTGTATGTGGGTGTGAGGAGAATACGGCATGTTTCAAAATTACAAAATCCAATCCAATTAATTCAAACTGAAATATTCAGCTTACGGATCTGTTAAGTCATTGAATTTAAACTGTGGTTTACCAGACCCAGGAACAACATACTAACTACCATATCCAAAGTTCTGAAGCCGAATATACTGCATCGGATATTTGTTTTTATGCCAAATATCCACCACCGAACTAATACAAGATAATATATTTTTATACTACAGTGCAGGATAGCTGAAAATGGTCTCTCTCTATCTTTGTATAATCTATGCCAGTTAATATTCTTCTGAAAGTAAAATCGAATATCTTTCTTATACCTTAAATCTTTATCAGCTATTTTCACTGTTAAATTTTAAATCTTTTGCCATCGTTACATTTTTAAAGCTAGAAAAATCAAATCTTAAACAGCAAGATTTTATAAGCTTTAATCTTTCTCTTTGGCAGATCAATCTCATATTTCTAGTGAACATCGTGCGGATACTCGTGACAAAAATGAAAACGAGCTCCACGTTTGAAATCATACAAGTGAGGTAAGTGTTAAAACGTTGCTGCTATAAAGAAAAAGGTATCATATATGTCACTCTGCTGATGACTTCTCTTTATCTGGTTTTTCAGTTATTTGGATGCGAGAAACCACATTAAATAGATTTATCTGTGATCAAATTCCCGTGTATAGAATGCAAAATAAATTTTATAAAAACAGTCTTTAAAAACTTACTTTTATTAGTGTATTGAAAAGTGGAAGTTGTCTTTATATAATTATTTTCTACTATTTAGTCTTTAATTTATAATTCATTAATGTAAATATTCTTGAATAACTTTCATTTTCATATTTAGTACTAGGGTTTATGGAATGTTTACACGTTTAGGATTTACGTTTTACACGTTTATGGAACCAAAATTTAATGAAATTAATAGATTAATTGATAATTAAGTTTTGAAAATATCGAAACAGTATATTACCATGGAGAACACAAAAGTGGACAAAATTTCAAAACTCATAAGAAAGTGAGTGAAAAATCGATTACAAAATTCCAACTTTACAATGAAGAAACAAATCAATTTAAATAAAAGTGTGTAATAAATTTCAAAAATTGTGGAAATCAAAGGGAAAATAATATAGCTGTCAAGTTGATCTCACAAAATAGGTAATTTTTTGAATTTGCAATTGCATTAGAAATGGCTTTAGTGCAATGCTGTGGAAAGGCTAGCAACTGTACACCGTAAAATTACAAAATCAATAAAGAATGTCAAATTCTCAGTGGAGAAGCAATTTTAGATAGATTTCTATCAGAGCAAATCCAGAAAGTTTGGTTTCACAAAACATAAGTGCAATCATTTTCGTCTGCATGTCACAAGTGATATTTTCTTGTGGATGCGGGGAAAAGGGAGACCCTCTCCACTACGTAATGACGTTATCTTATCATTTTACAAAACCAAGCGCCGAAAATACTCAACTTTGGTGGAAAAGCGTACTTTCAAATAAGCTATCAAAAATAAATATAGCTAAACTCGTATCTTTCCTGACTGAAAATGAGAACCTAATAAAACAGCCACCGGACCAGTTCATCCGACTCCGGCCCAGATTTTTCTCCTTCCCCAAGACCTCAGACTTTTGGACTAAGACCCTCTAGAGGTTCAGTACTTAGGACCCTAATCAGTCCTCCTACAAGTATATAGATGCAGCGAACTCTTGGGACCTGTCTTAAAATTGTTTTTGTTTCGCGATTCTTTCTTTTCATATGTAAACACACACTTTTGATCGTTTTTATAATTGTCACATGTTTTTCGTCGATGTTTAAACACTGTATGTAACCTTTTTTTTGTGTGTTCAATAAAGTTTCTACTCACACTCATCCAAACTGCAAACCGGAGATTTTTATCTCTGGAGTCAGGGGTGTGTTTCAGTGTAAAGTTAAAGTGGAAGTATATCAGAAAGTCAATGAAGAACACTCTTAAATATTATATATCCTAATAGAATCGTCTCGAAATAAAACTATAAAGTGAAAAGCTAATACATTTTTAAAAATCTCAATTTCTTCTTCTTTAATATTTTTGAAGAATGATTCTGCCCCTTCTCTATATGAATCGGAAACTGACTTTTATTTCTGTTAAGAGCATTTTATAAGACTGAATTTTGCGAGCAACGGTATACTCGAACCTCATACAATAAAATAAATTATAAAAATAAATAATTTAATGAGTGATTTCTTCATTTTTTCTATATTAGGAAAATAATATGTTTATGGCATTGGATTTTTCTTCCTTTACCTCAAAAAATAAAATGTTCTTTTGTCGAATTAAAGAGCTAAAGCAGTAGCCAGTTCAATCATCTGAAGAAAAAATCAGAAATTAACAATTATGTTATGCATTAATTTATAGAAATCAGTTTTATATTTTTCAATTTCCTCTATTAATTATCCATGTAACGAATTTAACGCAGAAACTTCAATAAACAATTTTCATAAAACTCGCTCTCTGATCATACCCAAGTTGCCACCAATTATGACGTCAGAATTGAATTAAAATTTCTTCAAGAAGCCGTCTTAAGCATGTCATTTCATTATCATTTGTGACTTTTATCTTGTGTTATCATCCACTAATATTTCACTTCCAATGAGTCAACTAATGCTCATGGGTCATCCATGGTGATTTAATTTTGAAATCACTACACATTTGTCTGTAGGGAAAGGGACGCCACAACGTTAAAAAATGCAATGAAAATGAAAACATGAGTTAGAAAAAAATATGGAATACACGGTATATGCTTTCAGAAAGATTCTATAAATACTAACAATATCACCGCACAAATATCAAGTATACAAAGAAGTATATTGTGAGTTTCATCTCGGAATTTTCCTTATACTTCCACATAAGACTGTCAGGTACGATGTTTGGCCAAAAAGGATTATGGTTGTGGATTATGGAACCAAACACTTTTTCTATGCATTCTATAATTCTAAAGTTAATTCTAACTTTATTTTATAAAATAAGAAACTAAACTACACCGCAAATATAAAACTAAAATGTTGATATTTGCTTGCCTTCAAAGGTAAAGTTCAAATCCATTGAAGAATAAAATACGGAAAATTTACTTTAGAACCTATAAAACACATTCGCTTTCGTACTATCAAAATAGATCTCCACATTAGCATGATAATTCCCTTTCCCGTCGGAACGAAGGCCAAACAAAGATACCGCTAACTTAGAAGTTGTTTAAAACTTTGAGAAAAATCATCAAGGTACAAGAATCCAATAAATGAGTGATCACAAGTTCTCCTATTTAAAATTTTTAGTAACCGTATAGCACACAGGAAGTCAAAATATGTTCCATGAAACTATTTATACCGTATTTCAAGTGAATAAATCTTCGTACTGTAATTCTCTAAATCCGGCTTGAGTGAGAATTCCAGTACCTCAAAAACTGAAGTAAACTTTCGTTCACGAAAACAGAATGAAATCCTTCCTTTCTTTACAGAAATTCCAGGAGGACGACACCCAAGTTTGGGCGATCAATTTTACACAAAGAGAGGAACCACTTTTCTCCCGTAAAATTAACTCAGACGCCCAAAACCGCCTGAGCCCTGCCTCTGTCGAATGGGACGGTTTGAGGCGGGATAGGGCTCACAGGGTTAAGCAAGAAGTACACCTTTAAATTCTCGTTTCAGGCGTGCCATGAAAGCCACTGCTTTGCTGTTCCCACTTCTAGGCATCACCCATCTCTTGTTCTGCGTCAACCCCAGAGATGATAGCAAGCTGGAAGAGGCCTACATGATCACCAACGCTACCCTTCAGTCATCCCAGGTAAGAAAAAGGAGATTGTTATCGAGCTAAGCACATGTAAGGAAAGAATTTTTCTAGCACTCCTGCTATAAAATCATTCCCATTAGACTAATCTATTTGCGGACTATACAGTGGCGAATCTGGGGGGTGGCTATCGGGCTTCACCCCCCTCAGAGCTAGACCAGAATTCTTTATTTTATTTAAAATCGCTACAGCTGTTTCTTCTTAATCTCCCTTTTAAAAAAGTGAGAACATTTCTTCCTGGTTTTCGAGAGGCTCGAAAGTTTTCCCGCCTTTGTAGTTATTCCACTCGTATTTGCAGCGTTGACGCGGTCAAAAACATGTTTTTGATAGTTATTTCATTGTGTTTTTTGTTAAATTATCGAAAGTGTTGTAGTGTTCTTTCTGATTCTTATTGTCAGGTGAGTGAGGTCTGTGAAGTTAAAGTGTTTTGGTTTACATAAGCCCTGAGGTTTGGCATTCGTCACGACGATACAAAACTTTTTATACCTCAGTCCCGACCCAAATCCTGGATTCGCCACTGGGACTGTATACTATATTCGTAAGGGTTTGACACACTTTAAGGGCAGATCAGGAATACCGAAACAAATCACTTTTTCAATGAGGAATATGGGCAGAAAAGCCATGGGTCAGTATCAGAGAGTCGGAAAGCCATGGATCAGTATCAGAAGGTGGGAAAACCATGGATCAGTATCAGAGGGTGGGAAAACCATGGATCAGTATCAGAGGGTGGGAAAACCATGGATCAGTATCAGAGGGTGCTGTTTGGTCCAAAGTGAGTTCGGCAATAGGAGTCATCATTATTTCAGTCAATGACGAGGCGAAAGTAACATGAAGTTGTGCAACTATGCTGAGATGGCAAACACGTGTTTAGTACGTGGGGCAATTAATAAAAACGCACCAGTAGTGAGTGCGTTTGTACTGTGAAATATTTCCTAATAGGCGTGTGCCATCACCACGACCTATTTTTACGTTTGCACCGAAAGTTGTATGAAGCTGGTGTTTTTGCAAGTAAAACTAACTTTGGTCGAGCTCGTGTGTGTTCCGAGCATCTTCTGTAACACTGTGCACATAACATCTTTTGTAAATCATATCTATAATAATTTAGATTTTATTCTTCAAAAATCCCAACCATCACAGGTGACGTTTCCGTCTGTATTTTCCAATATCAAATATTTCGATTTTTCAAATTCTATTATTTATTTTGGTATCCCTGAGCTACTTTTTTGTCGGAACTTATTTTAGCCGAAGTGTCGAGTTAATTTTGAAATCTACTTCACGTCTTGCTCCCTGCTCAGTTGCTTTTGTCATATGCTTATGGCCTCATCTGGATGTACTCCAAAGAGCTGGTTTCTTTTTTAAGGTTGATGTATGCTTTTTATTGTATATATTTTTTAAACATGGAACATATTTTACCGATAAAAGCTGTTAATTTATTTATTTTTAATATCGACAGACAATGCGTCACTATTTTTAAACATGCGACTAACGACACTGAGCCGTTGTTTAGTGAATAATTCACCAATCAATAAACCAAGAAAATTATCATTGTAAACCACTATCTTTATATATACGACCAACG
>BGPR01009323.1:0-35928 GCA_013235015.1 Araneus ventricosus | reverse complement strand
TGGTTTACAATGAGTGTGTGAGATAGAAACGCCTTTTGTTTTTAATTGAGCAAGATAACAGAAACTGTAGGGATGAGTAGGGTAATCCATTGCTCAAAGTATTATTTAATGCATATAGATATAAATTTAAAAAGCAGTACTTTATACGATCTTTTCAAAATAGTACTGAAAATTATTTGAAATTTTCAGTACTCTTTGATTTGGTTTGTATTTCTTCTGTATATACGCCTCTCTGACTTGCTGCGCCCTAGGTCATGGCCTAGGTTGGCCCTATGAGAAATCTGGCCCTGGAATTTACATACTGTACTTCTGAAAGTGCATCACGCAGTATCTATAATATAAATGTCCAGAAATGTCTGTAACGCGCTCAACAATAGAAGAGAATCTATAATATAAATGTCTGTAACGTATTCAACAATAGAAGAGAAACTATAATATAAATGTCTGTAACGTATTCAACAATAGAAGAGAATCTATAATATAAATGTCCAGAAATGTCTGCAATGTATTCAACATTGGAAGAGAAACACAGAATTAAATATTGGTTTAAACAATGAAAACGGACTGAATTGTGTTTCAACAATGAAAAGTATCGTTGTAAATTATGCGAAAAATATTTTTATATATAACGCTGGGCGGAGCTTAAAATAACCCTGCTTATTTTGTCTGCGTCATTATTGAACGAGCAAATCGGATGATTGTATAAGAAAATTACCTCAGCTTTCAACAATTAAAAAGAAACACGCATTTAAATATTTGTTTAAACAATGTCTTAAACAGTCTGAATTGAATTTCAACAAAGAAAGTATTGTTGTAAATTATGCCAAAAAATGTGCATGAGATTTTGTATTACATCTTTCGTGAGTACATCTGTTACAATCAGTTCTGAAATATGGTTTGCAAAAAAGCCCGTCTTAGACGGGCTCAAATTTTCTAGCTAATAAGAATAGTACACGGTATCAGTTTCCTTTGTTCCATTGAACATGACGATGATGCCATCTTAAAGGTGCCTCTTTGGAAGATGGATCATGTGGAACATAAACCATGGGCTTTTTCGCATGAATTCCAACCACGTAATGCTTTCGAACAGTAGTACAACGGGCCTGTTCCTATGGTAAACTGAAATCAACACTCTTGCTGTCACAATTTCTTGAAGCCGAAATAGACATATTTTGATTAGAGTTCCAGTGTAAGAACTAGAATTATATTTCCAAACAGTATCAAAAAGAAAAAAGTAAACTATCATTTCCCTTGGTTCCATTGAACCTGACGATGATATCATCTCTTTGGAAGATGAATCATGTGAAACATAAACCATGGGCTTTCTCGCATGAAGTCCCACCACGTGATGCTTTCGTGCAATAGTACAGAGAAACCTCTCAACAGTGACCACCCTCTGTTCCAATGAAAATTGGCCGATCAGAGGGGCGACCGCTCCATTGGCGTTTCATGTTTTGAAGCACAAAATATGGGTTTAAACGATCCCTAATTCGTCATTTCTGATAAAGCGAATTTTTAGAATCAGCTAAAGAAAAAAGTACTTCATTTGATTTTTTTAAATAAGACACCATTTCTGTTTGCTTCGATCTCCCATTTATTTTCGGAATTAATTTTTTCGAATTTTGTTTTTTATTAACTGAAAAAATAAATCTCTAATCATTTCATCGGTAGTTGTTGAGGAAAGGACAAAAATATCCTCCACTTTTCCTAAAGTCTGTTGGGCTGAAAGTTTCATTTGCTGATGGTTGAACCCCAAATCATTAGCTTCTTTGTGAGAGTCCGAATCAGCAGATGAAAGGCACGAATGAACTCTGAAATGCCTCACCCCTATTGCGGTCGAAATTCACTTTTTTTTATCGGGGGGGGGGGGAATAATTAATTTCTAACCGGCTTCCGGTGTTGTTTTTGAGTATTGTATAGCAACGGATTTGGAAACTTTCCGCGCTTTTGCGCATGCGCCGGGCGGAGATATTTTCATCAAAATAGGGGGAAAGTGAAGAAAGGAAGGGTGATGTTTACATTTTACTGAGCGTGATCTAACAAAGAACTCCTTAAATACGTTCATACGACTCATTGCCTGACTCTCCTTTCCTGTATAAAATTGTCGAAAGGTGGTAGTCTCGGATTCCGTGGTCAGACTATACACACATTTTTTTCACAGACGAAAGGAATGTACATTGGAATCTCGCTTAGCGAGCATAATTAGTTCCAAAAGCTCATTCGTAATGCAAAACACTCGTTAAGCGAAACAATTTTTCACACACACAAATTAATGTAAAATACAATAATGCGTCCCATGCCGAAAAAAATACTTAAAAAATTTTATATATAACCCAAGGCTTTCCTGAAATACTTCTTCGGCCGTTGATGATCCTGGCGTCTTCTTAACGATTTCGGAGAAAATTACTTTCACATTTTCACAAATAATATTCGCGTTAAAATTGCCGTCTCATTGGTTTTCGTGCATCTATATGAGAAGCAACCTTTCAACAGCGTCAAGAACTTGCGCAGATATTCTCGTCTCTCCCTTTGAAGCACCTCTCTTGAAGAATGTCCTTGTTCTTGAGGATAGAGAAAATCGTTGATGCAGACCGATTACATGTGCTTGCTGTATCAGCCACACTCACTTCTCGTTCCCGCTGTTCAGTGATTTTACGCTTCCATTTGTACGGTTATTTTTTTCTCCTTCCTATTATGGATACCTTCTTGCGGTTTTTCTTCGGGGACATTTTTGCAAGGGTTATTAAACTTAGGGGAAAAAAATTACAAATAATATGTTTGAGCATATGTTTGTAAAAATGTGTGATCACAAGCAACACTAAAGCAGACCATTCGCATCTCTTCCAAAATGGAATTTTTGGAACACGGGAATTCAAAAGCAATCGTCAGTTCTAAAAACCGATGGAAATTGGCATAGCGGAATGGCAAAGCTGGAATTCCAACGAACTAAAGTCCAACACTTCATGCGCCGATTCCAATTTGGGGCCTTGATGCGAGACTAGCGGAACATCAATGGATATGCCTAGATTGGGACCTCGCGACGAGGATAGAAATGAAATTCAAAATCTCCCGCGCAGGGGAAGAGGAGGGTGGTAGAATTCTGCGACTTTGAACCTTGTCTCAAAAAAAAATTTGGAGCCTCCGTGAATGACGTGCCTGATTTTTCGACTTGAATGGATGGAAAAAAACCAGTCTTGGGACAAATGGAATGGAATGGAGTCCAGATGAATGCTCTTCTTAAGATAATAGCGGAACGAGTTCTAAAGACAGACTGATGTAGCAGCCACATACTCCGAGACTTTTCCTCTCCTCCTCACTCGTTATGCGAAACGTTGCTCGTTAAGAGAGTCCATTTTTTACACTTTATTTTGCTCGTTGAGTGAAGTTCCAATGTATTTCATTGAAGCTTAACGGGCGAGCAACCCGTCCGCTCAGAGGCGTTTCATTGGCCGTTAGTAGAGGTTATTTTAATATTATGTTTATGTGCCAAAAATGCCGTGCCCAATAAAAATAGCCGTTGAGAGGGGTGGCCATTTAGAGGAGTTTCACTGTACAACGGCCAATTTCAGTTCCTGTGGCAGTCTGAAATCAACTCTGGAGTCACAATTTTTTGAACCGATTTTGATTAAAGTTTGACAGTAAGAACTAGAATTATACTATCAAACAAAAACACATATAAGTATAAACATAAGTATGATATGTAAGTATAAATATAAGTATGACATATAAGTATAAACATAAGTATGATATGTAAGTATAAACATAAGTATGGCATATAAGTATAAGCATAAGTATTGCATATAAGTATAAACAAAAAAGTAAACAATTTTTTAAAACAGCAAAGAATTGTCCTTACTGTTACGAGCAGCGAATGTTCGATACGAAATACATTCCCCATTTAAATAAGCGAAAAGCACTTTATATTTGTGTTACGTGGGTATGAACTGACTCCATTTGGGACCTAAATTTTTATCTCTTCTGATATGTAGGAATTATTTAAGTTAGAATTGTTCATGCTATTTTTAAAGATCTTCCGGTTAATCTCTTTTATGCAACGTAATAAAGAGAAATCTATGCTCCATATAATGCAAGTTAAAATATATTGCTCTCAATACATTTCAATAGGGATTGCCTAACAATATCTAAAATCTATCGTAAATGTAATTTCTAAACAAATAAACAAAAATAAATTTACAGAAAATCTAATATTTTTATATAATTTTTGTTGAGAAAAGATTTCTGTGTTATTTTACAAATTAGAAAAACTTCAAATGATCGTTCATATTGGTACAATTTAGCTATTTTCACAGCCGCTTTCGTGAAATATAGTACAACTCCGGTTAACCAAACAAAAGGGGGAAGCCGTTTGGATAACGATTTTTTCCGTTAAAGCATGCACATCTATTACTATTTTGTATCTAATTACAGTATTAAATTTTGAAGCATTTTGAGTGTAAAACGAATTAAAAACTCTACACTGATGTTCTTTATTAAAGTTAACCCTACGTCGGGCGCAATGCGCCTCACAAGCACAAGTAAACATTATCGCTAATAATATATATTGCTATGTAATATATATTGCATGTAGTTACCGAGATATAGAGGATCGTGTCACCAATTCATGCGTATATTTGCCCAAGTTTTTGACTCAGTAGTCATTGAACTACAATTCCAATTTTCAATTTTTTTTGTAACTTCTGTCGTTACACTTTATCTCTAAAATAAGACATTAGTTATGTTTTTAACATATGTAGTTACCGAGATATAGAGTATCTACCATACAACGTTTTTTGTGGCGTTTTGGCGTGTGAATCAAATTCCTTCCCGAGACCCCAATGGGAGGAACGTAGTCCCACGTTAAAAAGCTTGTCATAAAAACGTAAGAAATGTTAGATTATTACTTTTATACAGAGAGTAGGTATCACGTTCAAAATTAGTCGACAATGGATGCAATTTAATTGTTTTTTGAAGCCGTATACGCATGACACATTATCGAAATCTATAATTAAATATTGCACTATCTGACACACTTCAAAGTGACTGTGCTCTAAAATCTTACGATTCACTGTGATAAAACCAAAACGCATAGATTCAATTTGTTTTTAAAAAAACGTGTGACTTAACAATACGGTACGGTTCAGTCGCCAAGTTCGTGACATTTTCGCCAACCGTTAGATCCTAACCGTGGTAAATCTAATACCTGATATGGCGAGTTATCGCTTGAAATGTTTAAGTTTCGAGGCAGTAAGGTGCTCTTAAGACTAAATAAAAAAGTAATTGATAACAGATTATATAATATCGTTTAACTGAGATATATCGGTAGCATAATATGTCTGCGAAACAAAGATATACATTATAACCATAAGTAATTTTCCGAAAGTTTAATTTTCTTGGCACAGCCTTAATGTCCCGAAGGTAACTATTTTTTCTGGATTTTGTCATTTACCGTTAAGATCTTATTGTGGTAGCGAATGGCAGCGCCGGTGAGATTTTGGAAAAGTTATCCTAATTGCCAATTTGTCAGGGTTTATACTTCCCTGTCTTCGAACCAGATAAGAAAATACGACCTAATAATGTAGACTTCCTTACCGAGTAATATCCTTTGTTTTCAATATTGGAAGAGAACCAACTTTCCCCTCGTCTGGGCTATGTCTTATCTTTTATTTATTTAATAATGTATGTTTCATCTTTTTATGGCGGGGTCTTTTTACACTCCAGAAATTTTCAGAATTCTCTTTTTCTTAGTTTTTATCATTTTTCGACCTACATAAATCTGGTAGCTTTTTTCGCTTTGACAAAAAGGGGGGGGGGTGACGAAAACGAAACGTCGACGTGTGGGCAGTTTTCTTTCTCTCGCCATGTTACAGTCATCTCAAATTTATTTATTATTTTGGACGAGAATGAGAGGGGCTTGATTACCTGCGACCTTTTAAATTCTCATCAATGTCAGTTTTATTCCTTCTGAAAAGTTTATAACTTTCACAAATGGCATAAAATAAAAAAAAAGATTCTCACTAAGTAATTCGTGAGAGAGTTTCTGTTAAATCTTGGCCATAATTGCAAACCTTATGACTTTTCTGTACAAATTCGATAGAACAGAGCCTCAAAAAGAAAGAAACCTCTCGCTTTAAATTTATTCAGAATTTTAGTTAAAAATAGCCACAAAAATGTTTGAAAAATATTGAGATTGAAAGTATATGAATATCAACTTGGAAAACACCCTGTTCTTTCCTATCATTTAAGCATCTCTTGGCTATATCGTCATCACAAATCATTCAGAGACTAGTTTGTGCTAGCAAATGGGGTGTCTAATTTTGATCTTTCACTATATTTCTTCCAATCTGTAAAAAATTTTTTTCAGAAGTCAATTAAAATTTTTAATGCAATTTTGAACTGTTCAATATTTGCTATTCATTTCGGTTTATGTTTATAACCTCTTGAATTTGATTAGTTTTTAATTACGTTTACTCATTTTTTTTAAAAAAATGGGCTTACTATTCCACCCTGCTTTTTGCGCAGGATAACTAAATTCACCTGCTTTTGCCATATAATATCTCACGTTTTATCTTTTCGATTCAGAGGATGGAAACTTCCAGCACGAGTTGAGAAAAAAGCTCAGACATGAGTTTTCTGGACTTCCCTCTTCCAGCATTAGGCCGCGGTGGCCTAGTGGTAAGGTCTCGGCTTTGGGCCGGAGGGTTCGAGACCCGATTCCACTGCGTTTCTGGGGCCTGTTACACGCTAAATCATACGTGGTGGCAAAACGTCCTCCCGTTGGTGTGGTGTGGAAGTTTTGGGAGGGAGTGCCAGCTCAGGTGTATTCATCGTCTTCTTATCTTGGTAAAAAATTACGAATTCCGTCTCAAAATAGACCTCGTGTTGCTTCAAAACGGGAGGTTAACATAACTAAACTAAACTCTTCCCGCATTGAATTAATTCTATATCTGCCAGTTCTGACTCTTATTTTTCATCAGTCAAAGTTCATTTCTGAATCGATATTTTTTATAGCTAAAGGACATTACAAGCTGCGGATTAAATGCACACAATTTAATTCGGGTTATAATATATGAAGAGCTGAAGTTCAACAAAAGAACGGCTGCTATTATTGTGTTTAACCCGGTAATAAAAACGCCTTTTACACTTTTCCTAGCAAATGTGGTCGTGGGAATTGCTTCTGATCAATCATGTCTTTCCACCTTTTTCCTCCCTAACAGAAGTTGGCAGATGACGATGATATTTACTGAGAGTGCGCGTGACAGATTTATGAATTTCAGATAATGCGAAGATACTACTTACAGCTCTGATTCGGAGAATCGGATGATTTTATGATGACAGTAACGATTAGAAAACCAATTTATAATTGGATCAAGAATACAAAATCTACTATTCTGTCTGCTTAAAGAAACAATTTATCGGGTGTATTTTTCATTCTCTGATTCGGAAACCGTCCACACTTTAGCGCATGCGTCAGGCAGAGTTGATTTCACCAAAACAGGGGTGAAGTGAAAAATGGAGAGGGAGGATGTTTGCATTTGTTTGATGAAATCAACTCTGCCTGGCGCATGCGCTAAAGCGCGGAAGCTGACTGAATAGTAAAATTTAACCAAAAATGGAAAGGAAATCATGAAAACTGGAGCGAGAACATGTATACATTCTACTTATCCCCCACTTGCAATTTTATTGAATCCTTTTGTGGGATGTGCGATGGGAGTAACTGATTCTCCTTTTTCAGCTTCTCGGTAAGAAAATTTAATAGCATTGCATAAAATCTTCCTACTACCATTCCTGAAAGCAATATTGCCACTTGAACTAGATATGTGAACAATTTATACACATGTTTCCAATTAAAATAAAATAGTACGATTCAAAGCAAAATTGAATATTCATATTTGAACAGACTACTTTAAAAAAGGTTAACATAACTGGACGAAATTCACGACCTAACAAAGAATTCCGAAAAAGCGTTCATCTTGCCCATTTTCTTTCACCCCTTTTCATAGTAAAATCGTCCAAAAGTGCTAGTCGCGGGTTTTTGAAACGAACAGTACCTGTGATCGAACATCATTTTTCGACTTATTCGTTTCATATCTTACGTTTTCTTCTTTAACTTTTTGAGCAAATTAATAACTAGTAGCACAAAGATATTGAACAATATTCGCAATATTGTATAGTGTATACAATATTGTGCAATATCGGGAAACTCGTTTTGCTACCTGGGATTCGGCAGAGAACAGGACAAAAACGATACAAAAAGTAATAAAGGCAGTAAGAAATATCAGTAGTGAAATATGGTGACAGTCCCGTACATACGGGACGCATGGCAACCCTATACATTAAAAACTTATATGAAAAAGCCTACAAGGTGTTTCTTGCACAATAATATTATCCTTTTGTAGATGATTTTGATATCATTAGATTCGTTAGACCAACACCACCACAGTAAAATTTTAAAAAATGACGGGAGGCTGTCTTTTCAAACAGCCGCTGATGTTAAAGGCGTAGGACTACTTTACTCGCGTGACCCTTTTGTTTCTCGTCAGTTTTTAAGTTTAAGTAAGTTATTTTTGTAACTTCTGTTGTTACCCTTTATCTCTAAAATCAGACATTAGTTATGTATTTAAAATATGTTGTTACCGAGATATAGAGGACCTCTCATACCAAGTATTGTGGCGTTTTGGCGTGTGAATCAATTTCCTTCCTGAGACCCCAATAGGAGGAACGTAGTCCTACTTAAAAAAATGCGTTTTTATACATTTGAGTGAACTATCAGGCGAGTTGCAAGTTCCCATGGTAAGTCTACGGATTGAAACCTAATCTTTACAATCGGCTTCGTTAAGGAGAAAAGGGTTGCTAAGCGCATAAATGTCCAGTCAACAGTTTGGGTTAACATTAACAATAGGTTGTTTTTCATTTGAGTAATTTATATCTTTGAGTAAATTATAACTTTAACTAACAACAGAAACTATGGTGTTAAGAATTCCTGAGACAAAAATTACAAAGGAGATATAATGTTTTTGCGTCATCATTTGTTTTCCGTGTGTATGCATGCGTAGCATTGCCTTTTAAATGGTAAAGTGGCAAACTAAGCCATTTTAACCCTTTATGTCACGGTGTTGCGTATCTGCAACAAACCCAAAAGGCCCTGTATTTTCCTCTCTTATCTCTTGAAGTCGATTTCAATCGTTGTTGCATTGCTGCCTCATTGTAGTTAAAACAATATGCTCATATATTCCCCAACAGATGGTGATACTCAGGTGGTTTTTAAAAACAAAGTTTCAGTTGTCACATTTTCAGGAGGTTGTTCCGGAAACTTCTGGAGAATTTAGTGAAGTTAAAAAGAGTGGGCACATCCATTTATGAGAAATGTGGTGACGGTCTTTGTTGAAACGAAACTATCAACTGTTTGAAACACTGAAATTTTGAATATTTGATGCCATTTTGCATTATGTTACCAAAATGAAAAAAAAATCTTTTTTGTCAATAAATTTTTATTTTAACGAGATCAATTTTTTAATTATTTTTTCCATAATTACTATGATGAATTCTAACGTCTGAGACATTTTTTTTTTCAAATCGAAGTTGTTAAGACGTAAAGGGTTAAATAGAGATTGGTAAAAGGAGTTTAAAGAAAACCATTAACATTGAAAGAAAAGAAGAAAAGAAAGAAGAAAATTGAATCGACAGACATGTCTTCTATACATTGTCGCTCATATTTCGAGATGCATAGCGTTTTTATATTCAGCACAAATAGTTCCCAAAACTCATAAATTTTTGATAATAATACATATATTAATAAGGTTATATATATCATTTTCTTTCTAAAATTCAAAAAACTTCGGGAATGGAAAGATTGACATTCGGTGAGCCTCAAATCCATGGATTGATGCTAAGCCACTCTGCTTTCTACGACAATGTTAAGAACGATCTTACTCCTCTCGATATTATTGATTGTTCCGGGAAGTTTGGCTATACTTCTAAACTCTTCCAGACATCTCAACTGAATTCTAAACGCATTATTTTCTTTCTTTGGAGTTGCCAAAATCTCCCAAGGAAATTTATCAGTTATATCGACTTGTCTGCACCGGTAGAAAAAAGATTGAACGTGTTTCCCTCAGGATGTTTGAAGTCCCATTACCATAAACATGTATATTTTTCTACTTTATAGTAAGACTGGAATGCATTTGTAATATTATCGCGTAGCTGTTTGTACTTCAACGGCTCGTCTGTTAGGGATGCAGGGTTTTAGCAAGTATTTCAAAATTTATTCAAACTTTTTGGTAACTATGTCGACTTTTTCTTATTGATATTTCTATAATTTGAACTTGAATAAAGAACAAAAGTGTAGTCTACAAAGAGAGTTTTGAATCCCACAAACACTCAAAATATTGCAAAATTACATACTGCAAGTTGTAAAAATGGTGGTATCTGAACGTTATGTTTTTGAAGACAAACAAATATTGACGACAAAAAATTATATATATATATATATAATCAAAATTAAAATTTTGATTAATTCTTAATCTTGAAGAACCTTTTCTTAGTGAGAATCTATCACCCAGAAAGTAAATAGTGCGAAATTGGTAGCTCTAAGTCCAACGGTTTATCCCGTAATGCGTTCTTAACGATTTTTCATCGTGCATGGTGCAATTTACTGGTAGTATGCCAACCGATAAATCTTCGCTTAACAAGCAACACCACCTATCTGAATTTATTTGAAATTTCAAAGAAGAAGAAAAAAAATGAATTTTTCGAACCCAACCGCATGTGATAAGAAATTAATATATTAATCTTTGGTTCCTCCTCTTTGAGATCCCTGAATGTTACTATTAAGAAAAGGGATGAAATATCCTAACTGCTTTTTATAAGTATTCAGGGAAAGAGCGTTCGACGTTTGAAACCTGATCAAATATCCACCGTGCCTGTGGGCCTGGTTTACATTAAATTAGACGCCATGCGTGAAACTTCCTTCAGCTGGTGAAGCGCTTAAATTTTGATTGGGGTTGTCGCACAGGTGTCGGCCTCGTCATCTGACCACTGCCCAAAATTACAAGGTCCGTCTTCAAAGCAGCCTTCGTGATACTTCGGAACGGGACATCAATACAGCTAAAACTAAACAATGTTAAATTTCTTAATAACGTTACGAACTGTGTTTTCGTTTTTTAATCATATGTTTAATCCAAGAAAATATTTCCTAACTCTGAAATAATTCACCTCAAATTAATTAAAATTTGCTGCTTGATGTTTTTATTTTATTGTCATCATTCCTAATATCATCCCTACAGGGCAACTTCCCGTCATCCTTTGTCATATTTCTTTTAAAAAATAGCGCAGTATTACTTAATTTTTATCATCATTAAATTCCGATCTTAAATTATATTTATTTATTTGAATAAAAATTTAATAAAATTTCGTTAAACGTATCCACAAAGTATTGGCACAAATACTGATTTGAAAGCAGTGATACTAAAATTTATTATAAAGCATTCTTTTTCGAATTGCATTCTTTTTTATCAAACTTTTACAGATTTTATTCCCTGATACTTCTGAAATAAACATGTTCAAAGTAAGTTAATGTGAAATTTAAAACAATCATTATCAATAATTTTAATGGCCATAAAAGTGTGAAACGAGCTGTTTATACATTTTTTTTAGTTTTAAATCAGAACTGAAATTTGAAATCAACAAACCAATATTTGTAAAAATATGTAAGTTTTCGAACCATGAAGATAATAACCAATGTTTTAAAAACTAGACTGAAAACATTCTACTCCGCTTCAAAGAAAAACATACAAATGACGATAAAAAGAATGCAATACGTATTTGCCATTTCAGACCACAACGCAAATGTGGAGGGAATATTTTCCCTCGTGTCAATTCAATGGTCGGACGAAAGAAACAGATTCTCTGTGGAGACAATTGAAGCAATTCTGATTTGTCATTATGCTTTGAAAATGACTTGCGCCCAGATTTATAATTATTCGAAAGAAGGAACTGATATCATTAAGAAAGTAAAATCAACTTTAAAAAATGGCTGGTCTGAAAAAGATTAGTCTTGCATCTTTTTTACTATTCTACTTGTTTAATTTATTAGATCGCTTAATCTTTATTGACTTTTTTATCAGAATAAAATAAACGATTGCCTACCCACTTTTATAATGTTTTTTTTATTTAGCACTTAAACGTCCCGTATCAATACTTGGCAATTATGGCAATCCTACTTTTAGCGATATTGAACGCTGTCCTAAATATTGCTTTTGTTGAGGCCAGATGGTATACAATCATTCAATCGCCAATTTTTGGGATAGCTTAGGAAATTATTTTTTCATCAGTAGAATGTTTATGATTAGAAATTTTTTTCGAAGTGAGGTCGGAGGGTCTTGAAGATCCATTAACCCCTTCGCTTACAATGACGAGTCTGACATGGGCATTGAATTACAGAATTTTTGATATTTAAATTGGCGATAAAGTCAAAGTAACAATTCATTTTAAATTCAAAAATCACCCGCACACGCTTAAATGGCTCAAGTATCCTTCACCATCTTAAATAGATTGAAATAATAATAAATATCCCAAATGGGTGGTGGTATCTTATTAGGAGGTTAAATAAAATCGTATGCCAAGGGGTTAAAGGCAACACTGCATGAAAGCCACTCTTTTCAAATAGCAGTTCGCTCTCTTTTAAAAGAACCTAGTGGAAAACGTCACTATATATTTTACAACCAAGTTTACCATTTTTACAGTCCATCCACGTAAAAACCGATTTTTTATAAATTCCACCCAGAAAGCCATTGTGTCTGGGAATCCCTTTCTAAAAAGCACGAATTTGAACTAGGTACTGTATGTCGTCCACGAGAACTCTGCCCACCGAGTTATCTCGTTGACGGCGGTCGCTATAGCAACAGGTTATGTTCGGGAAGATCCATTTCGAGTAGGAGAAATTAGAAGGAAATCGGGGTTTTATTTTATTCTTGGCGCCAGTTTGCGGCAGTGAAATAAATTTGCATCATTCGTGAAGTTCTAACTCCTCAAATGGATTCCTCCTACGATAACATGTTTCTATAGCGACCGCCGTCTACGAGACAACTTAGCGAGCAGAGTTCTCGCGACGGAAAGGCGTAAACACCAAACCATCAATTAAAACCTCCATATCGTGGTTATTTACGTTTCCGCCATCTCTCAAATCTGGCAAAGAACAGTTTTTGATAGTTTTAGTTTCTGTTGGTATCAGATTTCTATGATTGTCATCTTTTGCAGCACAATTTCTTTCATTTACTTTTCGTATAAAAGGGGGGAAAAGCAGTGACAGAACACCGTTCGGGTGTGCTCTGCCTCCACTACACCCCTGCCTTTTTACCTCTATAGCATTATTTGACTTTAACAAAGCTGAATTACTTCGGTTTTCAGATTATGGATTTTTCTTTAACCTTCCAGCATGCGCGGATGTGCAGGTACTACTTATATCGTGCAGCGTAGTACATATTTATATCGTGTTCATTTACAAAAATAAATGCAACTTTTATTAATGCAATCTGTATTTACTAGCTTTATTTATCTGTATTTACTATCTGTATTTACTAAACAAAGATTATATAGATAAAAATTGCACTTGAATTTATAAAAGAACGATACAAGAATACGACGCACAATATAAGTATCTCCTGCATAAGCGCGCCTGCTGGAAGGTTTCTCCCCTCGACTTTCTCGTATACTTACGCAATACGGCGAGTATTGAGTATAGCTTCGTAGTATAGTGAAAATAATTGACTATGCATTTTGGAACTCTTCCCGTCAACCGATTGGGTCCAAAAATAATTAAATTCTTGATATATTTAAAAAATAAACGTGAAAGGATTAGAAATCTATTTTTAAAAAACTTGACTGGGTAAAGCTTAGATCATTTTGTTTATGTGGTTGACTGAAGTTATAAGAATAAAATAGATAAATCAAAAAATTAAGGTATAATCTTTTATTCAAAACGCACTTAAAATGATAAAAAATGAAGGCAAAATAATTTTTCCTTTACCTTCTAGGAATATTCCATTTGTTTAAGGAAATATACACAAAATATAAGGTGCTATATAAGGCGCCCACGCTTATATTCTAAAAATGCATTTTATTGTATTCAGCAAAATTATTTTCAACTTTCGCGTTCATTTTTTCTCATTAAAAGTGCATTTTGAATAAAAGATTATACCTTAATTTTTTTTTAAATTTTATTTTCTACTTTTTAGTGACGGCTGACACGAATACTCACGACATGTTAGGCATTGTAAATCAAATTCAATTATTGAATTTTCCAATATAAAACACATATTAATAGCCGCCGCTCATGTTGGGTAGCCGTTTCACTACGCGCCATCTCTCTATATATATTTCTCCTACGCAGCGCGATTGCGATTGCATTATCTCGAAAAAAGAGATAACTCGATTTGAAAAAAGTGCGGCACCGACCGAGAGACGAAACAAGATTCACTTCCCCGATCTGATCTTTGACCCTCAAGCCGCTCCGAAATGGGGATGATTCACGGGCCGCTCTCCCTTCTATTGCGTGTCGTCTAGTGGTGTTATTCCAACCCTACGTAACGTGAGGTAACCATCTTCCAAACTTTATCGCCCAAATATTGGGCTAAAATATTTATATTATTTTGTTAGGTTTAAAATAGGTATAGATCGCAAATTTTTTTGCGCAATATTGTATTGTCTCCGGAAACCCACCACTGTGCTAAATTTCAAAGCTGTAGCTCGATTGGAAGTGGGTAAGAAATCGATCTCAAGATTTCAGGACAAGACACTCAAGTTGAATAAAAGCTTACAATAAAAATGTGGCAAGAACTTGTCACCGTAACAAAATACATGCTTCTTCATCTTTATTTTTCACTGTCCTTTCAGGCAAATTATGACCTGTTAATTTAAAAAAAACCTTCACATCCCTTAGAGGATAAGCTAAGTTGACAGATAGGTGGCGTTAACGTCAACCTCCTCCCCAAAATGTCCCCTGCCCTTTCCTTCTTTTTAATCTCCGGCCCATCCGTCAAGCGTCACCCCGTATAAAATACTGCCGGTACTAATGGAAAGAATCGCAGCGGTGTCCTTTCAAAACGATTTAGTTTCGGTTTGACTGACAGAGAATGCGTTAGCAGCAGGGAGCCCGAGTCTATTAAGAGGGAGAACTTTTTTCTCTCCACCCCTTGAAGATCTTATCGGATTCAATGATCTTTTCGACACATAAAATGTTAAGAATTTTCTGTCGAATTGTATTTCAGATTAATTACATGATGATATTTCAACACCATACCAACGAAATATAAGCACACTAGAACCCTCGATTGTTTATATAAACATCTCGTTCTTAAGCAAAACGAAGCCTATTTTCGGACGGACCTTGTCATTTTCAACCGAGGTCACATGAGCTGGCCTGAACCGACACCTGAACTGGCACCCCCTCTCCCAACTTCAGCACCAAGCCAGCGGGAGAGCGTTTAACCAGTACGTATAATTTAACATGCAACAGGCTGCATGCACGGTGGATCTGCAGGGGAATCGGGTTTCGAACCTGGGACCTTCCGGCCCCGAGGACGAGACCTTACCAATAGGCCTCTGCGGCCTTCAGTAGAGCATGGATTATCCGAACTGTTTAGGAACGCAATCACCTAATTGTAAACTTGATTAACAGCTCAACTGTTTTGTCCAAGGGTGGTTCGTGCGTCGAATTATCATATTTTTAAACTAAATGTCTAAAATGAAATCTTTTTTAATGAAAATAATAACTAAGTTACCTTTAAAGATCTGTTGGAGAAAAATAGGAGAATGGTAGAAAACACTCCGGCCTTACAGACTTTATCAAGGGTCACCTGCAGGCAGGCAGGTATTCAAAAATGGGAGCTGGCAGGAGACCCTACTACTTTTGTATAAATATTGCATGAATTTTACTAGCCTTAATCTAGACACATCGAGACTGAAATTAATTTCCCGCCAAATATAGATGGGTTACATGCTACGAGACACTGCCATGTAGAAATTACTTAACTTTGTTTGTGTTATTAAAAAAACATTTTGAGTTGTACCTTATGATTATCGTTAACAAGCAACACCGACCATCTCAATTTTTCGATGTTTCAAAAGGGAGACAAAAAAAACCCTGAATTTTCCGATACTAGTGCCAATATTTCAGAATTTTTTTCTCATCTGCTAGGACCGTGCATTTTCATGTCATACTATAAGTAAAAAAAATAATCGGAAACATTCGTTACTGTTTGAGAAAAATTCATTTTTACCTTCCTCTTTGAAAAAAATTGAGATAGGTGACTTTCCTTGTGAAGCGACGATGTGTAATAATGCTTATCGTCATGTTCTTTAATAAAAAAGATAGGAGGTAAGGGAACCCCTGCAATAATTTAAAGATACCCCGTACATTATCTGTACTAATGTTTCCATCTGCGTCTTAAATCTATAGAATTGTGATCATAAAAATATCGATGTTCCCCAAAATAGCTCAAATCTTATTTTCTTATATTTAGAGTAAAATGGAAATAAGCGGTGTAACAGGTGCAGGGAATAACCGTTGGGAGTTAAATAACAGGATTTTCTGTAAATCGAGGCATTTGCTCACAGTCCGTGAACAGCCCTTAGGACACTTTGTCACGATCTACATTCTTTGTTTAGAAGAATTATCGAACAGCCTCCCCCTTCTCATCTTTGCAGCTGAATCATCTGCTAAAACAAAGTAGAGGGTTTTTATGCCATTCTCTCGAGTTCTAAACTCTTAAGTGACATTTCCCGTTTCTCACTGACACCACCCTCTTAGGCTGTCACCCCTTACCGCCCCTCAGAATAAATTCCCCTGTTCTTTGTCGCTTCCCTTGTCTTTAAGATAATATAGGAGAAGACCAGTCGAAAATTGCGATACTCAGTTCCGCATGCAAAGATATTGTTGCAAATATGGAAAGTCGCTTCCCATCAATGTTAGTCTTATGGTTGTGTAGAGAGTTTTACAGGAGTAAGTAAGGGATACTGGCAGAACCCGGTTCTGGACCCCTGACCTTGGCGGCAAACCGATGATTCCAGAAAATGCGATCCTTTTCTCGATATCTTTATTGGGAAAGAAAATACGCTTGAATGTACGGGAAAACTACATGTGACGTCACAGCCTGTCGGGGAGACTATATAAGGAGTGCGTTTGGATGACGGAGGGAGTGACTGTTGATCGACTTTGAATGTGCTGATCGACTGGGATCGACTTTGGAATCCGAACGTCTTTGGAATCTTTCTTTAGAGTTATATCCTCTGTGCGAGTTAGTAAGCTGTTAGACGCCGAGAGGTATTGAGTAGTGTGTGTTGATCGACTGGAACAACTTTGGAGTTTCGTCTGCAGCGCGAGCTGGATAGCAGGTGAGCTGAGCGCTATTGAAATTACTGTTATTATAGTTATTAGTGATTTGCTGACTGTGTTGCTAAATCTCAAAGTACTGAACTGTTATTACCTGTGAATTACTGTCTATTTGCGTTGCTAATCTATGCAAGATCTATTGTTTCCTGTTACCTGTGCTACGTGTTTTCCTGCATATTTGTGAATAAACTTTAATTCTCCATTATCCTGCGTGTTAGACTATTTACACCATACACCCACAGAACGATTTGTGTAACAATGTCTTTAGGTGTTAGAAATTGATGGACATCTGGTAATGGGGTTTAAGCAGAAATTGATAACTAATATTAAGAAAAATTGATATCGGCAAGTCTGAAGGTAGTCAAGATTAACTCCAGGTATACTTAGGGTTACCATACGTCGGGATTTCAAGCCTACGTCCGGACTAGTATCCAGATCTTCAAAACGTCGAGATTTACACCAGTGAATGAAGCAAGAGAGGAATTTGGCTGAAATAGGAAAAAATCTGGCATAATCGAAAAATCTGACGTCATTCCGCCAATGACAGAAAATTCATTGCTTGCTCTGTTTGCATCCATTAGTGATGAGAAAGTGGATGACCTCCAGTTCAGACTGAAAATTAAAAAATTTTGGCAGTTTTGTTTTAATTTACTCTATTTTTCATTGATATAATTTTGAATTACCAGACATATATTTTGCATTCTGACGTGTTAAATGTTTTTCACTTCCTCAAACTCTTTGCTAGTGTTATGAAGGAGGATCGTTGGTAGGCATAATATACTTCCCCCCTCCAAGACCACTCAACCCCTCCTGCGTGTCCGGATTTCAACCAAAAACTGTGGTAACCCTAAGTATATTACTCGTACAGATGACGAAACTTCCGTGGAATCTAGTCTCGAACCAACCTCTACTGGCATCGAACCCGAGACCCTCGTGTCTTCGTCGATTTAAGAACAATAAAACTTACTCTTATGTTTTGATATTTCTATATATGAGTTGGGTTATAGATTCTTAACTTTTACGGGGTGACAGTTCTCAAAAACCTTTTAATACGAAAGTTGTTCATAATGATAGTTGCTCAGTCCCGACCTTATATCGCAATAGAGAAGAAAAACCCCTTTGCGTTCTCACGGGAACACACTTGTCAGCACAAAAGCCACCTGTTTAGGAATTCTTGCCTATGGTGCAATCGGTAGACGAAAGTTCGGTAATGAAAAGCAGTAAGTAGCCCGTCAATAGACGGGGTGGGGACTCCAGGTGTTTGAAGGACCGTCAGCATGAGAAGGTAAGAGCAGGTGTTTATTGTTCAGATGAATCTCAAAGTGACCAGCGCCTGGGAACGTACACACCGAGTCTTAAATCAATACGGAGGAAGACATACGTCACACACATTTCCAATCCGGCATGTAAGCATTAATAAAAATTGTATCCTCTTTGCATTCTGGCATCTTGATTTTTTTCCTCGCTTCCTCAAACTCTGTGCAATTGTTCTAAAAGAGGGTCACTCATTGGCAGATATTAAAATTTAAAATTTTATACTACTACTTTGACCCCCTAAGACCTTAACCCCCGCCCCCTCCACAGCGTGTCTGGGTTTCAACCAAAAAAATATCGCAAACATAGTTATAGGCAAATGAAAATTTATACCTCCAACCATTTCCTACTCTTCTGAGCTAGATGAAACATCTAGGAATTCATCCGAACCTTTCACCGGGCGCGGTGGCCTAGTGGTAAGGTCTCGGCTTTGGGGCCGGATTGTTCCAGGTGCGAAATTCGATTCCACTGAAGATCCACCCAGCATTGGACCCGATGGACGATAAATCGTACGTAGGGGTCAAACGCCCATCCGCAGGTGGGATGCTGAATCTTGGAGAGGGAGTGTGAGGTGTCGCCTTCGTCATCTGACCGAGGTTCGAAATTAGCGAGGTCCGTCCCAAAATAGGCCTCGTGTTGCTTCAAAACGGGACGTTAATATAACTAAACTAAACTAACCGAGACTATTATCCTTCTTCACAGCGGATCCCTTTTTCCGAAATTTTGACTAGAATTTCAACTAATTAAAAATTAAGCCACATTTTCAAGTTCTCCTTAATAAGTTCCTAAAATACTAGAGAAAAAAATCATTTTTATAGCATTTAAACCTCCACAGAATGATCTTTCCAATGATATATATAAGTTGCTGTACATTTTTTTTTCTCTGTTTTAGATAAATTTATAAAAATATTTTCAGACATAATTTACAATAATAATTTTCATTGTTCCAATGCAATTCAAGCAGTTTTTATCGTTTAAACAAATATTTAATAGCGTGTTTCTCTTACATTGTTGAAAGCTGAGATAATATCCTAATACATTTTAGAAACAAACTAAAACAATCGTTTGAATCATGCTAATTTAAAGAATTTGTTTTCAAACAACGAAATGAAAGCTTGTTGTTGTTGCTATTATTGGAGCATTATTTTTTATCTGTTGCAAAAAATGTTGAAATGATCTGTTTAATCTATAATCCAGTTATTTTTGGCTGAGCATTACATAAATAGGTTGAATCTCCTCTCTTAAAAAATGAATGTGCCGGCTAAGTCCTTCGCAGAGATTTTTAATAGTGGCTCTTGGCAAGGACAGCAAAAATTCACAGATTGTGCCTTACAAACAAATGACCGTACTACTTTCAGAATCCACAGAGTGGTTTTGACTCAGAGCAGTGAATATTTCCGTAAATTATTTAACACTAATTTGAAGAAAGAAATCGTAGTCATTCCGAACATCGACTGCAAAATTTTGGAATCTATTCTCGTGTACATATATACGGGAACAATAGCACTGGACGAAAAAAATGTATGCGACCTAATGGTTGCGTCCGATTTTCTGCTGCTGGATGACTTGATGAAAAGATGTCATTCATTTGCCATTCAAAACATGACAAGCACCAGCTGTTTGTCTTCCCTTTCCATCGCTTGTCAGTTTGAGAGATTGACTATCACGAAGGACTGTTACAGGTACGCGGTTGTTCACTTCACAGATATTTTAGAAACATCAAACGGTGGGTTGGAAGAACTTCCTTTCGAAATTCTCAACAAAATGCTAGAGAGTAAGAGTTTGAATGTTACATCTGAACGAACTGTCTGGGAAGCTATTATTTCTTGGACTGAGGCTAACAGTTCCATAAGACTGTCTCATGTACCTGCACTTTTAACTTGCCTTAAGCTCGATGAAGAAGTGGATGAAAACCTGGCAGCTGAAATTCTTTCTCATGCCATAGTAAGCAGAAATCCGCACTGCTTTGGCTTTATGTCGAACAATCAACTCAATTTCCATACTTTGAAGAATACGATACTCTCCCATCACCCAAGTTTGGATCCTCTCTTCCAAAAATCGCAAATCTCATATGATTCTCGCACGCCAAATTCTCTGCATCTCATTGCTCGGCGTACAGAATCTTCACGATTTTGCAGAGAATTGTTTCTTTCATACGACAATGAGTTTGACTTTTGTGGACATATTCGCAAAACGTATTCTTTTGTGGACATGATGACAGTAATCGGACAGCGCATCTACATATACGCTTGGTATGGTATATCTTATATTATTGACATTGTAGAAGAAGCATTGGTAGACAGAGATGAAGTACTTATGACACTGCCAAGTAGGAACGGTTGGACAATTACTTTAGGAGGAAAGTCATATCACATCGATGGATGTGTGGTATGTAGATACGAATTTGAGAGAAATAGGTGGCAAAGGATAGCTACTGCCTGCGATATTCTTATAAAGGGAGCTTCAGCGTTAAATAACCGGATCTTTATAGTGGGAGTCCATGAGCTGGATGATGTTATGATGTGTCAGGCTTACGATCCAGAGACGAAGACCTGGATTTCCCTTCCTGCTCCAAATATATTCCGTCCAGAATTTTCCGTCGTGGCTAATCAGGAACAGGTGTTTGTAGTCCCAAAGTACTGGGAGGATGTTCATCCAGAAAAAGTTGAAGTGTATGATCCACTCGAGAATACTTGGATGTCGCTTCCTGACCTGCCTTTTGAATATCGTTCTCCCAAAGCAGTTGTCGTGGATGACAAAATAATTGTCTATGAGAATAACGAAGAACAGTCGCGAAGATACCAGAACGTGAATCCCCCTGTTTATTGGGACGAAAGTGCTCGACTTTGGACAATCATCGATGAATCATCACCCTGGTATAACATCGAGCAGTACTCGTTCCTTGCTTTGGACGATAGCCGGCTTGTAAAGGATCTCACCGCTAAAAACAGACGCCCAGGGATTAAGTGGGAACGAATCCTTCTTGCTTAGGCTGCAATAACTTTTTGTTTTATACATTTTACTTTTAAATTTTCTTCGCTTAAAAGTAGCGTACAGAGACAATGACAGTAATAATAAAAACATTTCAATTTTTAAAATTTCTTAATAATATCTTTTTTCCTTGTGAGTTTCGACAATAAAATCAGAGGGACTTTTATCAGTCCGTGTTTCCTGGCTATTTTTAGAGACACTTTTTCTTGTATAGCTAAATTTAAACGAAGTTTTCACTCATGCAGCGGCTGAACCGAATTCATTCCATTGTTTCCTTTTTGTTTTCTTGATGAAGTTAATAAGTAATACCAAACTACTAAACAGTTTTCGATAGGCATAAACTGTCAGTTAGCCAGATTTTGAAATCAAAATGGTGTCATTTTGAAATTTTTATATTTTCTCTTTGCTTCATTTTTGAGGTGATGCAAGGAATTAGAAAGTTATTTTCATTTTTTGATATTTCACTATGTTTAAAAAATCTTTAATATTTATGAAAAAAAAGTTTTAAAAATTATTTTTTTATCAATTTTTCTTGTATGTTTTTCTAAAAAGTAAAAAGACCCTCCCCGAAATTTTTTCTCCTCCGAATTAAATTTTTCTTCGCAGTTTACTTAATCTTGGTGTTTTAAACTTAATTGAATAGAAATTTATTGAATATGCTTTAAATTACTTTGGGCTTTAATGGGTTGATGTAAATATTAAACTTAATATTTTGCGAACGCCAAACATCGAAATTTTTACGCTTCCTGATTTATTAGAGAAAACGTGATTTCAGCATCGTCTGTGGAACTAAACTTTTGGTTCTCCTGCCAAAATAGATTTATTATTACTTTTATATAACATAAATGAAGTGTGCGTAGTTTTGCATCTTTGGAGGTAGAAATTAAGTTTTGTATTTTCTTACTTCTGTTTTTTGGCATTAAAGACATATTTCTTGAGTATTTTTGCATATTTCCTGCTTTCTTCAAATCTGGAACACTTTGAGTCTCATGGGCTTCCAGAAAAATTCTCTTTGATGAATTTTTCTTGACTTTTGTCGGAATCCAATACAGAAAAGAATTCCTGTTGTTTCATTTTAGAATCCCCGCAGATGAGTGACACCTTGATAAAGTTCATATGGTGGATTCTTTTAACTTCTTCCTTCTTGTTATATTTTACATCTCTAAAAGAATTTCATTGTGTTAGGTGATTTTTGTATTTTCATTGTTATTTTGGCTGCCTGCAGCATTTCAGAGCATTCCAGATGCTTTGTTTGTACCTTATTTTAATTGTGTTGTTATTGTTTCGTGTTTTTTACGTTAAATGTCATATTTTCTATTTGTTTATTATTTATAACCCATACAGTATATAAAAAAAACCTTTGTGGATGCAAAGTCGGGCCGAACTTGTTAATCGCCATTTGGCAACAGCTCGTAAGTTTGGATTGTTTACATGTTTCAACCGGTGGAAAGTCTGAGACAAGAATTTTTAAAAAAAGTTTAATAGTTTGAACAAAATTAGTTTAAGTCGTGCAGTTTCGATTATAAATCGAAATCGTCCACAAAGGTTTTGTGGAGGATTTCGGAGTTGTTAAGCGTTTTTGTGTACAGAGCGAAGTGCCCTAACTACAGGAGCATAGTCGTGGGACTATGACAGAATACATACACACACACACACTATTCTTTTTGGGTGAAACATACTGGAACAATGTAGTAAATTCAAATTTCAAGAGTTTTCAAATAATTTAAATTAACTTTTAGTAATTAATGTACTTATAATTTTCTATTACTAGCAGTAATTCCAGTAATTTACGACCCCCTAGATCACCGAAATGGTATGTTATCTGTCTGAAAAAACTTTTTGAGATGCGCTCTCATTTAAAAAATGTAGTTCCAAAATTTTTAGTTTTTTTAAATTAATTTTTGAAATGAGTCACTTTGTTTGTGTACAGCCTGTATTCATAAGAAATAATTCTACTTAACAGCAATGGCGACGACTCGGCGGGTGAGCGTCTTGAGAGAAAAATTTAGTTTTTATTTCATTTTAGCTGTTTAAATCTAGGAATTACAAAAAAAGCAATAGTATCCAAGAAAAATAGATGCTTTAGGAGCTAAAATTTTAATTTTTTTTTGTCTACACGCTATACTGAACTATAACTGTTCTGTTAAGGTATGTGACTACCCTAAATTCCTCATTTTGCTGAACATTTTCGACATTTGTTTTATTTCTTCATTTTATAGGCCATACATTTAGGTATCTAATAATGATTTATATTTGTTTCTACTATAATTACAAGTAAAGTTATAGCATAAATAATAAACCGGAAGTGAGAATTCTGATACTGGAAGTGGCAATTTAAAGAGCCTTAAAAATGCAAACAATTAGATTGAACAACTATTTTTTAATTTTCAAGCAATATATTGTCTACAAATATAGATTTAACCTCCTATATCTTATTTTTAATGTTTCATTGGTTTTTGGCGACACTTATTTAAAAAAAAGTACAAGGCAACAGTAATTACAATAGTAAAAATTATTTTTTGGCGCTCAGATTTCAGTTTTATAATTTAATTCCATTTATTTTCAACTGTTACCTGTTTTCAAGTGTTTTGAAATATAAATTTATTCATTGATGCTTAAAAATTTCATGGAAATTGACAGAAAGTTAATTCAGATATCGAGACGTCACTCACTACCTACTACACAAAATTATTCAGAAAAAAATCTAAAAAGCTAAAAGCACAAAAGTAGTTTAAAATAAAGAAAAAGAGGGGTTGACTTGTAAATATGGCGAGTTTTAAGATTCTAAGGTGAGTACAAATTTTTTGTAATGTATGAAAATAATTTAAAGCGTTTTCTGAGAAATTGTGTGTTTCGATATTTTTTTCTTCGTGGCAAACTTCATTTTGGCAAATGTTTTTAAGATACTCAAATGAATTTTGGCCAAAATGTTTTATTTGTTTCTAGCTATGTTTTGAACTGAAATCTAAGCTCTCTGCTTATATTTATTTATTTAAATGGCTATTTAATAAAAAAATCGATGTTTTTTTTAAAAATTCGAGTTTGTTCACAAAGTTTGGAATATATCCAAAACTTTTAGAGGCATTAAAAATCTTTTAGTTCATGACATAGATAAGCATGTTAGCTATATACTGTGCAAAAATTGATGGAATATATTCAATAGAACTTGTTATAGGAGGTTTGGCGAAAGTGCAGATTTTCATTAAAACTTTGCTAAAAATTGTCTATATTTTGAAAGTCAATGAAAATTTCAATGAAATTGCATTGGAATCCTTAGTTTTATAACTCATTTTAATTAAAAACATGAATTTGCGTTTTTATCACGGCTATATGAAAATTGTTGTGATAAATACGAATTTCATTTATTCATCAAGATACTTCTTCCATCTACAAGTGCTGTTGTCACTTTTAGGGTTATGATAGTAAAAAATTGCTTTCTTGGAAAATTATTGTCTAAGAATTTTATTTCACTTGAATTTCATTGCATTGCTGAAGTATTTGAGCACCCCCTCTTCTGCATTTTATTTTTGTAAAGTTTTGTTTGGAAGTAAAATTTCTACCCTATTTTGGTATGTATTATTGTACATTGATTGTAAATACAGCTTTTTAAGAGAGTGAATATATGGGGACTAAGAAAGTACACTGGTATCCAAATGCTTAGCAAAATTCTTAATGCGACAAAGTTGGTGTTAATATGGATGCACTGGTTTGAGATCAGTTTCGGAGAGCCGTGGGACATATACAGTCGAAACTCACATTTGACACGAAAAATTTCGTAATTTAGGGGGCGACCAGAAAATGATGAAGACGAAAGGGGATTCCGACTAATCCCGTTTTACCGAAAGTTGATGACGGGGCAAGTTTCATGAATAATTTCGTTTCATGTGCATGATATTTACATGCATTTTCGTAAAAATAACACTGATATTCGGGAAGATATAAAGGTTTCTTTAAAAATTCCAAAATTTTCCAAATATTGTTTGCTTATAACATGCAGTATTTCCAATGAAATTATACGAAACTTAGAGAATACTTGAAAATATTTTAGTCAAGCATTGTATTGAAATTCGAAGTGAATACATTGAAAAATAAAGGGAATGTGTGTATTCTTATTATCTAATTTTTAACTGGACATGAGCGAAACATAGCACAATTTTTCTTACATAAGTTCAAAGTCAGATATAGAGGGCAGCATATATAAAAATTCCAGTTCGCTACCTTTAGGATTCAGAAAGAAATCGGCATTGTAAGAACTGAATTGCTTTTGTTCTCTAAGAGAACCAAAATAATGAGTATAAAACTGATATTTTTAAACTGAATCTTTGAAGAGTAATATTGAATTCTATGAAAGCTGAATATCTCGAATACTCATGTAGATATATTAATTTAAAGGATCCGGCAGACAAATTAAATTCATACAATTGCAGTTCGAAGATTACTATTCGTAGATTTAGTTTTTTTAAAAATCAATTCATGAGAAAAAGCTCATTATTTTGTTTCTCTTATAGAACAAAAGTAATTCAGCTCTGGCAATGCCTTTCTTAATCTTAACGGCAGCGGACTGAAATTTTTATATAAGCTGCCTATATATCAGACTTTAAAATTATGAAAGAAAAAATTATGCTGTTTCAAGCATGTGCTGTTAAAAATTAAATAATGCAAATACTTATAATTCCATTATTTTTCAATGTATTTACTTACAAATTTTAATACATTGCTTCTCTAAAAGATTGTCACGTATTCTGTAAGTTTCGTATAATTGGTCGAAAATACTGCAGGTAATAAGCAAAAACCTTGCTAGAAAATGTTGGGTTTTTTTAAGGACACCTTTATATTTTACCGAATATTCGTGCTATATTTACGAAAATGCATGTAAATATTATGCACATCAAACGAAATCACCCGCTATCGTTTTGTATGAAACGAGATGAGTCGAGGTCACTTTTCGTCCTTCTCACTTTCCGGTCGCCCCCCTAAATGCCGTTGTCACAAGATTTTCATTGTAATATGTGACCTCCGACAACTGTATGTCCCACGGCTCTCTGCAACTGATTACGAACCATTGTATTCATATTAACTTCAAATTTGTCACATCTTAAGGATTGTGCAAAACTTTTGGACACCAGTGTACCACCTCGAGAGCCAAATTATGATGTCCTGCGTCCCTACAAACAATGCTGTCTTCACGTTGATAACAACAAGGGTTAAACTTTTGCAAAAATGGATGAATAGAAAATCTCGGTTTTTTTTATTTGCGCGCGGCGAGGTCTGCTGTTCACAGAACTACTAGTAAGATAATGAAATGCTAAAATAGAAAGTTTTAATTCTACAAGAGGGGATTCAATGGAGATTTACGTTTGTAGGGAAAGCTTAGTGATGAAATTTGTAGCGGAGGCGGACATATGAAAAAATATGGATCCAGAGCAGCGCCGGCTCCCGGCAACGAGAACTCTGCTAGCCGAGTTGCCTCGTTCACGGCGGTCGCTATAGTAACAGGTTATCGTAGGACCAATTCATTTGGAGTTGGTAGAATTTCATTAAAGTTAGTTTAATTGGCGCACTTAGCTCCAAATGGGAAAGAAAGTGCAACTGCAGCAAAATCGAAAGATCAACTACTCTTTTTACCGCCGCAAACCAGCGCCGAGAAAAAAATAGAACCCGTATTTCCTTCTCATTCCCCCTATTCGAATTGAATCTTCCCTAATATAACCAGTTGCTATAGCTACCGCCATCAACGAGACAATTTGGCGAGCAGAGTTCTTTTAGAAACAGACAGTTGTAATTGATAAATGTTTTTTAAGTCAAAGTTTACGCAAGAAAATATTTTTTTCCTCGTAGGATGTACAAAACTTTTTAATACAGCGTCTCTCCAAACATAGTTAGAATATAGAAAGCAAAATAGGAATGTCTGCACTTATAATTCATTTTGTTTTCCTGTTGACTAGAAGTACTGTATTGAATTTTAAAAATATTTGCCATCCAGGTTTGAAAATATTCGAAAAATGCCATTTGAAATTATTCCTATGTTGAGAATAGTAATTGGTGCGAGCAATTATTTTCTGTTTTGAAAGGGAATTAGTCTCTGTATGATCCAAAATTACTAAATTCGAAGTAGGAAAGATTTTAATAGAGAAAAGATGTCATGTGTCAGGAAGAAAACGTTAACTTTACCATTGTTTTTTTATACTTTGTTTTCGAAATAAACCTCCGGCGTTTTTTTGCAGCCTACGTAAACTTGGACCTTGTTTCTTTGACCCGTGCTATCATTTGAATTTGACAACCTTGCTGTAGATATTCAACAGAACAGTTGCAAAGGCTACTAAAAGAACACGGCTTAAATGTCTATCACAAGTTGAAGTTTGAAATTATTTTGTTAAGGGAACCATGAATATCAGACTTGCCTAAGAGATTCAATTGAAATTATGTTCTTGGCGAACAAGGTGGTCACCAAAGGCGGCTGGCTACAAATATTCAAAAACAAATTACAGAATAATAGCGCACGTAAAGACTGTAATATGCAGACGCTTTGCTCATGTTAACTTGTGAAGACGATAAATGGGGTGGTTTTGATCGGATTTGAAAGGGCAAAGAAAATATTGAAGCGGGTTGAAAATCTCGACCGAGTTCCAAGATGGGTCATCCCCTACAAAGGAGGTGCAAATGGTGTATGTTAAAAATTTCATTTCCGCAAATATACCTTGCAAATGAAGATAGAAAGATAATTCAAATTGTCGCCTCCTCCTGATGAACTACTTTTTTACTGAAATATTTCTAATAACAGCTGTAGCTTAAATGTTAGAAGCTTATTCAATTCCAACTCCTTAAATTTGACTGCTCCTTTAACCTCATTTTATAACACCTTGTTGGAAACCTTTCATCAGTTCCATTCTCTTCCATCTTGTTTTACCTTCATAGTTCCAATTCTTATGAAATTAGAGAAGGAAATGGCCCGGAGGGCGCCTTATATCTCCAGAGAAACTGAATTTACCTTGGCTCTCGGACAGCCGCGAGGAATTTTTTTTCTTTTATAAATAAATAAATAACACGGATTTTAAACTTGTTGCCTTTACCCAATTTTGTCTTCTAAAATCTTGGGAATAACACTGAAGCTCTAATGTCTGTTGTTGCCAATAAGATACATACAAGAATTTTTATTAAATCAATTTACAACATGTAGATGGCAGCCTGAGTGCTGATAAAAAAAATCTAAATTAGTGAATGTTTTTCACTTGAAGCTGCATGTTTTTTAAACTCTATTTGCAAGCTAGAGAATAACTATATTATATTCCATAATGTATTAGGAAATTCCTTATCCGTATTTTTAGTTCTAAAAACTCATATGCGTTTGATGTTATAGAATATTATCAAGCGAATTTTTTTTCTGAAATAAAGCCCATTGTTGTCAGTTGGTAACAAACAGTTTTATACCAATAAACCATACTTAACGCAAGATAGGATTTTTAATGTATTTTTCCCACGTTTTATTGAAGAAATAAAAGTCGAAAAATATTTTAAAATCATTTTCTTTTTAATCGGGCTTTTAAGGGTTAACATTGAATGTGTTATTTGTTTCCTATCATGATATAATAATTAATATCAAATTACAATAATCGTTTCAATCACGCAGTTTTAAACAATATAGTTTCAAACAATGAAGTAAAAATGTAATGTCGTCGTAGCTATTACATCTTTATAGCAACTACTATTGAGATTGGTTTGTTTAACATATTTTGCAGTCATTTTTGGCATCATCAATTATGAAATACGTCTGTTTCTTTTTTATCCTCTAATTTTGCTTTTATTTCATTTATATATATCATAAGAAATGAGTGTCACACCTAAGTCTTTTGCAGATATTTTTAATAGTGGCTCTTGGGAAGGTCAGCAAAACTTCACCGACAGAACCTTGCAAGCCAATGACGGTACTACTTTCAGAATCCACAGGGTAGTTTTAACTCAGCGCAGTGGATTCTTCCGTGCATTGTTTGACTTTAATATGAATCAAGAAACAACAGTCATTCCGAATATCGACCGTAAAATTTTGAAATGTATTCTCGTGTACATATACATGGGAACAATAGCACTGGATGAAAAAAATGTATGCGGCATGATGACTGCTTCCGATTATCTACTACTAGATGACTTGTTGAAAATTTGTGAATCATTTGCCAGTGAAAACATGACAAGTGCCAACTGTCTGCCAATACTTACTGCCGCTTGGCAGATGAATAGGTTGGCTATGTATGAAGGTTGTTGCAGATACGCGCTTGTTCACTTCACAGATATTTTAGAAACATCATATAGTGGATTGGAAGAACTTCCTTTTGAAATCCTGATAAAATTGCTAGAAAGTAAGAGTTTTAATGTTATATCTGAAAGATCTGTCTGGAAAGCTATTATTTCGTGGACTGAAGGTAACACTTCCATAAGACTGCCTCATGTACCTGCACTTTTAACTTGCCTTAGACTCCAAGAAGAAACAGACGAAGAACTGATAGCGGAAATTCTTTCCCATACCATAGTAAGCAACAATCCGCATATTTTTGGTTTAATCTTGAGCAATGAATTCAATTTCTATAGGATCCAACGTACGGTTCATTCTCAACACGCAAGTTCGGAGTCTCTGTGCAAGAAGTTGCCATACTTATATGATCCCCGTATGCCAAATCGTCTGCATCTTATAGCTCGGAATACATGCTGGGGCAGTGAACTATTACTTACATACGACAAGGAGTTTGACTTTGGGCGAAGGATTGAAGAAGCACGTTCTTTTGTTGACATGATGCTACAAATCGGGAAGCACATCTACATATTCAATCAGAGGATTGTGGTAGATATTTTTGATATTATAGAGGAGGCATGGGTAGAAAGAGAAGTTCCACCAATGCCGAGTGATGACGGTTGGACAATTACTTTACGAGAAAAGCTATATCACTTCGATTTTAGAAACCTATCTATTTACGAATTCGAGAGAAATAGGTGGGAAATCATAACTACGGTCCACGATATTATTATAACTGGAGTTGTTACGTTAAAAGACCAGATTTTTATTGTCGGAACATTCGACGACGACGAAGATGCTGAAGTTATGATGTGTCAAACATACGATCCAGAGAAAAACACCTGGATTTCGCTTCCTGCTCCAAATATATACCGTGAACACATTCTTCTCGCGGTCTATCATGAGCAGGTGTTTTTAATCCCTGCTGATCATTATGCGCATCATCCCAAAAAAATTGAAGTGTATGTTCCCAACCAGAACACTTGGATCTCTCTTCCTGACCTGCCTTTTCAATATCAATTCACCGGAGCGGTTATCGTGGATGACAAAATCCTTGTGTATGAGGACAACGAAGAAAGTCGAAGAAGATTCCAGAAAGTGGATCCCCCTGTTTATTGGGACGATGGTGCTCAAATTTGGAGAATCGTCGATGAATCATCGCCTTGGTTCCACATCGAACGTTATTCCGTCCTTCGCCTGGATGATTACAGCATTGTAAAGGATCTCACCGCAAAGAACAAATGCCCGGAGAATGAGTGGGAACGAATCTTTCTTGTTTAGGTAGCGATGACTTTTTGTTTTATACATTTCACTTTCAAATTTCCTTCACCTAAAAGGAGAGTGCAGAGTCAATCACACTATTAATAAAAACTTATACATAGCTGTATTTCCGTATTATTTTTGGAGACCCTTTCCCTTGTATATTTAAATTTAGATTAAGTATTTATTGACGTGGTAATATAAGGTAGGGATGCCCAAATATCGCGCAATTAAGCTATTATTTTAATAAGAGAGCTAATTCATGTGCAAATCGTTTAAAAATTGTTTCAATATATTATCTGGACACTTATCTAAAAAAAACTTAATTACAACTCTAAAACACATGTTTAACACTCACATATTTTTTTTGAGACCACGGCATATTTTTCTTCCATAAACAGTGTTCCTAATATTCCTCAATATATGTTCCTAATATCGCCTATATGTAAAATGGATTAAAATAAAGCGTAACTTATGTTTTTGACCATATTTCTTTATAAAATATGAAAATTATGGCACTATAAAATTGATAGTACTACAAAACAGGTTTCTTTTCGTACTTTTAGGAATATAGTTAAAGTATTCTTTTAACAACTTTCCCCTAAATAATGCATCAAAATATAAAAAGAAGAACTTAGGAGCATTGGTAGCCATCGATTCTATATTTCTTAAAGGTACTATTTTCTTAATATAGTGCCCTTCAAAGGGTTAGGTCGATAATAAAATTACGCAAGTGGAAGATAATGGGAAAACTGAAATGGGCGATATTGGGAACATCCGAACCCTCAAACATAGTGACATCCCCCTTCGGAATCGGATCGCAAAATAAAGAAAAAAGTCTGCACGAAAATGTAGCCAATTATAGTCACTAACACTGCCTAAAATGATATAACATTATGACTAGAACTTAACTGATTATACTGAAAGTAATGAAACATGTTTATTAATTCATCTAACTTGAAAATCAGCAAAAATTCCCAGAAAAGAAAAAAGAAACAGAGGTTCAAACGGTTTCCTCAAACAACTACTGAAGGGCTTTGTAGTTCCGATAGTGGTCACCATACACCACTTTAAATCAAGAAGTAACCGTGGTTGACGATATTTGGGCCCTCTACTTTATTGTCACTTTATATAATGATATCACATAATTTCATATTATTTTATAATCACATGTTTATTACATTTTTATTACCATCGGCATGTTTTACAACAAAAACCGTGACAATTTATATAATCGGGTGCCAAAGTGTAGAAAAAAATAATATAAATATTTTATTTGAAATGAATTTCTCCATTAAAATTTTTAAAAACACTGACTGCGTGATTCAAAAATTTTCTTATTAAAAATTTATTTAAGTAAAAAAATGAAAGTAAGTAATTTTTTTAATTAACCTTCGAATTATTAAAAATGTGTTAAAAAATATAAAATATTATGTTGCCAATACTAATATGAATCTCTGCATCGTGTATGCATAAGGTCGATAGCGATCTTCCCTTACGTCAATGTACTGGCCTAAATCTGTACCTCTATTAATAGGAGAATGTCTGTCTGCTGGCGATCTACAGAACAGACTGTTGAACCTGGAGATACGAAATTTGGCACAGGTATGCTTTGGAGGGAGGAAATACGTTTCATTAAGTGTGTTATTTTAGTTATCATTTAAAATTCATTGACATTTAAATTTAATTTTAATGTTTAATGTTAATTTTATATTAATGTTAAGAATTTCATGCAATTCATACATTATCTTCACCTGAAGAAATCGTGCAGAGACTATCACATTATTAATAAAAGAATTTTCATTTTTTTTTTAACTTCTAAATCTTCTCTATTTTCCTTGTGAGTTTCAACAATAAATCAGATTGATTTTTATCAGTCTGTGTTTCCTGATTGTAATAATGTGGCTTATACATTTGTGCCATTTTTCATCACAACGGAAATGAATGCTATAGCATTCACGTTCACGAACATAATTCTTTATTTTCTTATTTTCCATCTTCAGGATCGAAAGTTCCCAGGTAAAATGGGGTCGGGAACTATTTACAGGGAACGTAGTGTCATGAAAAGTGCTTAAATTATAAAACCATTTTTAAGCACCTTAAAAGTGCTCAATTTTGGTAAAAAAAGGTCCTTAAAAAGTGCTTAATTTTCTCGAGAAGGGCAAAGAAAGCATACTTTTTTTTGTTTTGTTTCCCCATGCGCTGAATACTATAAATCGAAAGCATAGCCATAAAGCTTTATTTACAGGATGTATCAAGAAGGAAAACCGAAGGGGGTAAAGACGTCTAAGAAACCATGGTTTAGACTGTAATAAAACTATGAGATTAATGAACTATGCCATAGCTGTTAATGTATAGCAACTTGTCGTTGAAGCGTCGCAGCTTATCCATTTCTCAAATCCCACTGCAACACAGAAGCTACGTCTGACAAGTATATAAATTTGCAGAGTAGATAGTTACAAATGCTTTTTGGATGGCTTGCTTTTTTTGCCGCCCCCATTCCGTGTGGGATTACGAGGGGTTGGGGCATTCCGTTTCACATAAAATACCAAATGACGTACCGTTTTCTACAGATAACGTGTTCTTTTATACCAGGAGGTTGTTAAACTGTGTTTGATTTGCAGAACTTGCCTTTTTTTTCACCCTTCTCTCTCTCTCTATTGTCGATATGGCAGAGCAAGGAAAGAATCAATCGTCGCAAGAACCCCCAACGTTCCTAAAATATTCTAGGAACGCGAAGATCAAGAATACAAGAAACAAATTAACGTTCAATTAACATGGCAAGTGGCGCCCGGTCATAGAAAGGATTTTTTTAAACCCCAGTCGCGCGCTATAAGTGGCTTTGCAAGCGTAAATGATTTACCCCTTTATTACTTAAAAAATTTCAAAAACGCAGGAAGAACTCTAAATTCGTTTTTATATATGGTGCCCCTGATTTCTGTTTTTAACTTTTTTCTCTTGTGTATGAACGGCCCATGTGCGTCTGTAAAAGGGTAAACGAAGATGTTTGTGATGCTAACAGTTTAAATATTGCAAATCTTTGGGAATTATGGTAACCATATCAAGATATGAGTGAAAGATCGCCATATTAGAGTGTTTCTATGAAATTATCCTGAAATGACAATGCATATGTTCGGAAAATCAATAAGTACGATTGCAGTCACGCAACGAATGTTGTTGGAAATAACAAAAAACAGATGGAGAGAATCTAACGAATATTCAAAATTCCTTTATCTGCGTTGCATTCATCTAAGGTTATGTTTATGGAATTCACGCATTTAATCTTGGTGTCAAAATGCGTTTATATTTCGGCTAGCGTTTGTTTTCATAACTTATTTTCAATTTCATTTCTACGTAATTTGTGAAACTGACAGCTGTCTGATTGCTGTCTAATTCGGACTACGACTCGGATTATTATTCAAAATTTGGGAATTATCCACAGTGTTACTTATGACATTTATGAGTGAAAATTGAACTAAGCTTTATAGATGGTTCAATTTTAATATCTCCGTGAAGTATTTCATGTTCGGCGCATGTGTTTATTTGCCTGAGTTGTCGTAAATATTTTAAAACATTGCCAATTTCCAAATTTTATTTATTATTTTGTACTTCATAAAGTTTTTAATGAATATTTACGTAAAGAAGGATTACAAATTATGCCAACACATTATTTTGATTTATGTAATGAAGATATGTAATATCATTATATCTTTATCAATTCGAAAATTCTAAATAAATTATTCCTGAGAATTTATTAAAAATGTATTAATATGATGTGTCGGCGCTATAAATGTATGTAAATATATAAAAGCAAACTAAATTGTGTGCAAAATAAGTAATTTTATGGATTTCAGGCTCAATATTGCAAACTGTATCTATGTGTGTTTAGTTTGCAGAGCGAAATTGAATCAACTGCGATCAGATGTATAACAGACGACTTAAACTGCAATATCTTAATTTTTAAAAATACACCATAGATTTTTCTTTTGCCATATTTTGAAAAAAAGGTGTATTTTGGCGTTGGTTTCCCATCGCTTAACGTCTTCCAATTAATGCAATGAATTTATTATGATAGTATAATATGGCAGGGATAAATTATTACGCGAATTTATTATTTCACGAAAGCATAGAATGCTAGGTTCAATAATCTGCGAAAGACGTTAATGGTTTAGCATGAAAAATTATCATTTTTTTGTCCTTCTCGAACAGCAGTCTAATTTCTTCTCAATACCTGTGATTAATGATTCAGTCATTAACACTTAAACCACTGAAGCGGTAGAAAGAGCTTCATTTTTTATATGCATGTTTCGAAAATTAATAATCCCACATGAATAAGCTTCGAATTGTATTTAGTGTTATAAAAACCTAATTTTCATTTTAGCAAAACTTTAAATAACAGAACTACTCTTGTTGAAAACAGCTGTTGAGTTTCACATATAAACATTTAAACAGTGGATTACGTCTCTATTAATTTTATTTCGTTGAGTGAAGGAAGAGATTACCATGGCTAACAAAACAAGAACTAAAAATCGTCTTTTTATTTCAAACCTAGTGGGATGTTCTGGTATCGAGGAGTTTAGCCTGTACAATGCCATGTGTGGACTTTGATTGATTCAGAATCTTTCAACTATAATTATTAATACAGTAAATAGATGTTTAAGTTTAAAATTAATAAAATATTCGAGATACGATATAT
>BGPR01009322.1:0-48310 GCA_013235015.1 Araneus ventricosus | reverse complement strand
ATTCAAAATTTAATACTGCCGCAAGGGGGTTGAATTCTCGAAAAAAATGGAAAAATACTGAATTTTGATTATACGATTTAAAAAAAATATTATTATTAATCAAAACCTACTTATGCGGAAAAGATGTTCTATAGTATGGAGATTAAGAGAAAAATAATAAAAAAAAATTAAATTCTAAATTTCATACTACCAAAAGGGAGTTGAATTTTCAAAAGAAAAATGGAAAAATACTTAATTTTGATTATTGATTATACAATTTTAGATTCGAAATAATTGAGGGTTTTTTTGCAACATAAATAACCAAAAGTGATGACTAATGAGTAGTGAGTACTAAGTAGTGAGTAGTATAATGTACATTGCAACAATTTTTGACTCAGCTCCCCCTCCCCACACCGTCAAATCAATCCGGTTAAACAACTAGATCAGTAGGTAATGACTTTGCATGATTTCAGAATTCTTCAAAGGGCTAATTCCCTTATGTGATTTCTGTCGTCAGCTAGCATTGATATCAGGACATTTTCTGGATGGCCAAAAAATCAGTTTCTTTTAATAACAGGGTCTATGACATCCTTCAAATCATTCGAGAAATAACACGATAGAACGATTGATTGATGCAAATGCTGTGCCTCATAGATTAATTATGGTTTCGTTTGATCTTGAACCACATAGACGAATAGACTTTTGCGATGAATGTCGTTAATGTCAATAAAGCCTCGGATGAATTTTCGTGAGCTACTTTGAACCTGAGAATTCTGTTCGCGATTCTAAGCCACCTTGAGTGGCAAACTTTTTCAGGATTTATCTTCGACAGACATTCTCTGCAATGTCAGCAGTTTATGACTTCACAAATTTCCATTAAGTATAGTTGATCAGTACTTAAGTCTTTCTTGTTAGTCACTTCACATAGCGTGTTTTCTATTGGCGTGGGTGAAATTACAGATAGCTTCTCTCATCCGACCAACGATTTTCTTATTTCGCCAGTCAGGCATCTGGGACCAGTTGTGGTTCTATATCCACGTTCGTGAAAAGATGACGTAGTGGAAGCTCGTTGGCGTGTAACTGGAACACAAACCATTGTAGTGGACGATTCAGGATCAGTTCCATAATATGATAATACCTCCTTTGACACCTGTGTTGACGGATGTTCCGTCGCAACCAACTTTGTTACATCTATGTCCTTGTCAACACATGACAAAAAAACTATATATGTTATTTCCAATAATTTGCGCTCTCCCGAAATTTACAGACACGTGGCCGATGTACTCAGAGCCAGGTTCTTTTACCAAGCTTATGTGTTCTTCTATGATAAATTTTCTTTTGTTGTCTTCCATTGATAGAGTCCTGTCTTTTCGCCCATCGAATTATAAACCAAACTGGTCATGGTCATAATCGTTTATGACCTGAGACAATAGAGTAGTTCTTGCCTTTGTTCTCCCACAACGAATTTTATTTGTGTCAACAACGTTCAAAACATTGCTCTCTGAGATAATGCCCACATCTTGAAGCGCAGCTGACACGATGGCAGCGCCTGCTCGGTCGGAAATACCAAATCGGTGAAGTATTCTAACTGCAGCTAAAACTTTTGTCACTACAGGTGTGACTGTGGGAAAGATTCCATGAAGTACCACTTCCGATTTATGGAGGGGTGGGAGGATAAAGTTGGACACAGAAAAAAGATGGGATTACCTACTGCTCTAGTTGTTTAACTGGACTGATTTGACGGTGTGGGGAGGGGGAGCTGAGTCATAAAATGTTGCAATGTACATTATACTACTCACTACTTAGTACTCACTACTCATTAATCATCACTTTTGGTTATTTATGTTGCAAAAAACACAATTATTTCGAATCTAAAATCGTATAATCAATAAACAAAATGAAGTATTTTTCCATATTTTTTTTGAAAATTCAACCCCCATTCTATAGTATTAAATTTAGAATTTATATTTTTTTATTACTTTTATCTTAATCTCCATACCATAGAACATCTTTTCCGCATAGGTAGGTTTTGAAATTATGAAAAAAAAAATCGATCCATCGTATTGAACAGGCGGAAATTTTTTCAAAGAAATCGCTTTCCTCTTCTTATTCGAATAAGCAGTTTTTCCTGAGAGCAAGGCAAATGTTGCTTCTTAAAAATATTCATTAAAAGGGAAATTATTCACAGTCTTCCCTTCGCAAACACTTGAAAGTCGAAATAAAAATAAAACGAAAAAGCCGCCGTATTAATTTTGCGAGAAGGCCTGAGCTCTGCGAGATAGGAAAGGGAAAGTTGTTAATACTACGACTGGATGTCTGCTTCTGTTTCGGAAGAGGAGATTCTTCAGACACTCTGATCGTTCAAGCGTTATAATATTTTGAAAATTTTATACTTGTTTTACATAATGGAAAACACAAATAATAGTGTAGAATAGATGGTAATATTTAAATAATTTTTATATTCCCGTAATGAAATGGGGACGTTATCCCGTAATGTGGGCGTGGGTTCGAATCCCACTTCTGACACCAAATGTAAAGAAATTGTCTTGTGGGTGTACATGAATGAAGTCCAATAAGCAGGATTAAAAAAATAAAGCTCTTTATTTTATAAATATTCTAAGAAAAGAAACGTAGCACAAGTATTAAAACAGCTCTCGTAAAAATTCACAACGGAGATTAACAATAAATCTCAGCACAGCGTCCAAAGGTTTTTATCATCTCACTAGCTTGCTTGCTGATCAAATTCCAGCTGACTCCTCTTGGCTTGATAGCTTGCTTTTATATTTTTCAACAGGAAGTGAAATCATTACGTAGGAAGTGACGCAATCACCAGAAGGTTCATCTTCTACAAACCCTTACATAAATAAATAACATGGATTGTGAATTGGGTATCTTATAACCAAGGTAAGAGTTATCTATCTATGTCAGCTGAGCGACCAATCCATCTATGTGATTTGGGTACCTTGCGACCAAGGTAAGAGTTATCTGTATCTATCAGCTGAGCGACGAATCCATCTATGTGAATTCATATTATTGCAGTAGTGCCTACATGTCCAAATACTATCATCCCGTATCACAGATGTTATTGTCAGCATCCGCATAGACATATTTCAGAATGTTTGGAAAGATTTGAGTGACAGACTTAATGTATACCGTGTAGCAAAAAGAGAACATAATGAACATCTGTGAAGCTTGCTTCAAATCTACAATATATTAATTCTTGAGGAATGAATCTTTCTAATAAATACAGCAGCTACAAAAAAGCCTTAAAACATTTTACCTCACCCTTAAGTTATATATTTTTTTCTTCCCTTTTTCATTGATTGGAGACAATTTCTTTGAACGTTTTGTGAAGATTGGAATGTGTGTTTTCTGAAGTATTGTAAGTATTTCTTTTTCTGAATGCTAATAAAAGTTTTAGATCCTTAGAATTTTGAAAAATGGTTATATTACATGTCATTAAAATCAAAAATGACTGTTTTCTATGTAGTCTTTTAATGGGAACCATAGCAATGCTTAATGATGGGTAAACATTATGATTAAATATCTAAGCAAGAAAAATTGTTTCAAAACACTTTTCTTGAAATCTTGAAGACATTTTAAAAAGAACTTGAAAATATCTGAAAAAATATATACTCAGTGAACCACCAAACGCCAACTGCAGTGATTTTGGATACATTTAATTATTGTTTATTTCGATCATTTGCTTATTTTAACTACAGCTAAACTAAAACATTACTTTGCCAATTTGAATTTGAAATGTATCTTTAAAAATACAGCAGGGATTGCAAAGAAAGAAATTGATAAATTTGTATGCTCCCATTATCTGTTACCCCTTTGCGGCGCAGTGTGCCAGCTAAAGGCACACCTAATTTCACTCGCTTCTCAACCTTTAAATTCAACTAGAAAGGGAAAATAATAGGTTTAAGATAGGGATAATACTACTCCTTTTAGAATGCATATAGCAGCCTTATGAAATTTCGTTTCGGAATTATTAGAGATAAAGTTTTTGAAAATTCCTTAACTCAGAGATAAGAAATTTTTCTAGTTCTGGACGTTTACAATTTAAGCAAATTAACTCGAAAATTTTCCTCCAATATTCTTGAAGTTTTAATTTATGATTTTCTGTAAGATTCAACAATATCTCTTAAGTGTATTAAGGCTGTTGTCTCTAAAGGGGTTCTCATAAGATGGGGTGACCAAAAAAGGGGACGACCCCCTTTCAGAATGAAGTAAGGTTTTTTTTTAAATTTTTTGTAGATTCTATGTCTAGACAATAAACTAAACCCATTCATGTGGTTATCTCATCATATTTCAAAAAATTTAATGCCTTGCACCGCAAAGGTTTAAACCTATTATTTTCTGTCGTTTGTAATATCCGTTTTCTGACTAGAAAAGCATTTTTCAGTTTACGGTCAGTTACAATCAGTTTTTCAGTTTGTGTTCGTAAAATCAACAGTAACGTTTACTGGAATGAAGTAAAATTTGTTTTCTTGAGATTTTCTAGTCTAGGCCCATAAGAGCTTAGATTTTCCTTCTAGTCCTTTTAAGAAGTCACTAAAATAATAAGTGAAGATATATTTTTTCCCGTGATAAAAGGCTGGCCCTTATTACTTGAAACACGTCAACGTAAATTTTTTAATGCTTGAGAGGCAGTTATTTGAAAAGTTTTGTTCAAATTCTTGTTATAATTGATTAGCTTAAGAAAAAAGAAAAAGGAGGAGCAACTATATTATGAGAAATTTAGTTTTGCAGGAATATAACAATTACAAATAACTAGAAAATCACCCGTCATGGTAAGATGGGTGCAAATTGCCTCTTCATTCGAGAAATTTCCCGTCAAATTTGACGTGTGTAAATAGATATATATGCGAGAGAAATGTTGAACAATGATTGAAAACAAATAAAATAAACATATGTTTTATGGCAGGATATATTTTTTTAATTACATATTTCTTTATTCAAAAATTCTCTTGGTAAACAACATTCCGTGTGAAGTATTTTTCGTTGCTTAACAATTTTCCTTGTACATCAAATGTCTTTGTGTAAATTATAACGCTCCCAAAAAATATTATCAAATTATATCATCAGGTTTGCAATAAATAATCAGATGCTTCGTGGCGTCCAAACTATATCACGCTCATGATATACCACTGACGTGATTTACTACTTTCTATTAAAAAACGGAAATTAATTTTAAATATATGATTAATACAATTAAAAATTTCTCGGGAACTGTCGATCAATGCGAGATAAATTTTATATCAATCGATAGAAAATTTTATTTCACAGTTTTAGAGATATTAAATTTGAAATTGATTTATTTTTTTCCGTAGATCCGTGGACTGATTTGGTCCAAAATGTGATATACATCTACAATTATCATGATAAACCTATATTCTAAAATTTACCCATACATCTCCTCGCATTTCTCAATTATAGTGTTCAAACGCACAGGACTGATAGACAAACATACATTCCGCGCAGGGATTTCGTCACATATTTGATAGAAATCTTTAGAATTTCGATGTAAAGACAACATACCAAGCTGCATCCACCTAGCTCTTTGTATTTTTGTATTATAGTGTTCACAGATAGTTAGACTGTGGGAAACCAGCCGAGTACCTGTAGATGGCGCTGCCATCACCAGTGACGTCAGAGCATCAAGCTGCCCAGAACAGAACTCGAGATGGAACGCAGTACGAGACGTATTAACGACGTTGGCTTTTTTCGCAAGGACTAAAGACGACGATGGGCCATCCAGAAGCCTTTTTAATGACGAACTGCTTCAATTGTACATATCTTTAATTGTAAATAATGCTTCTTAACAATGTAATATTAGTTCTGCATAATATATTAAAGTTATCGAATGATTATTTCTACGGAACCCAACATTAAGCATAAAAAGATCGCCTATAATACTTAATTCCAAAAATCCTCTTCGCATTAGGGGAAATCTTGAGGTTGAACTAGTTGACGATTAAAATGCTTTCTTTTTGCCTTTCCTATTGAAGAAAGCAAACACATACCTGTGAAATATTCATTACAAGAAAACAAAAAATAACAAATACACACGAATAACATAATTCTACAAAGAAAATTATTTTGGAAATTTTAGGGAAAATTTTGCTGTTCTAAAATAGTAATAAGAAAGTTTCAAGATAATTCACAGGAATATTTTTGCGATGTTAAGCTCTTTATTGTGCAAATAAATTTATTCCTATTTTTATTTCCGGACAGATGCAACTTTAAAGGATTACTTTCGTTTTCAGAAGCTCTCAAAAATGTGTGTATATGTCATTATGCTAATGAAATTCTCAAGAAATATGCAGATCCACAAAAGTTTATTTAGGCACGAACCCTAATAAACAGATAAATATCTAATATACGATTCGAATAATTTAAATTGTAGCAAAAAGATATGTTTGCAGGTAAAATGTAATTAAGATTCTTAAACAACAGATGCCGCACAACTTGACTGCATTTTTAGAATGAAAATTTGGCTTGAATTTTAGAAATGAATAAGTTAAAATTAAATTTCTAGAATTCTCATGAATACTGTAAAATTAAAAATAAAGTGCTTTTATATTCATGGGAGAGAAGCTTCTTTATGTAATTATTGTGAAACGAGAATCTTTTTAAATGATTCTAACTTCTCAGATTCCATTCGAAAAAGTTGCGCAAGTGAAATACAAACATAACGATCGTTATTTTATCCAAACGACTATATGGCCAGGTTTCTTCTATTTCATGCTTGCATTAGAAATACAGTTTATTCAAGCATTAAAACGCTTTTCGAAAACTTTGTCCATAAGTAATACACGTTTCTGATGTTCTACTTAAAGGAAAATCCTATTTGAGAAAAGGAGAAGCTTTTGATAAATATCGTGTCTGAAGTTTAAAAATATGCCGAGGGATGTGTTATTTTTAGAAAATGTATTTCTCTAAACCTTCTCCTTCGATAGCATTATGCGAGTTGAACAGGCGGAATATTTTTCGAAGAAATCGCTTCCCTCTTCTCCTTGGAGTAAGCAGCTTTTCCTGAAAGCAAGGAAAATGTTATTTCTTAAAATATTCATTAAAAAGGAAATTATTATCCGCCTTCCCTTCGTAAACACTTGCTAGTGGAAGTCAAAAATAAAGTAAGGGGTCCAAAGTATAACTCTGCGAAAAGACAGGAGCTCTGTCAGATATGGACAGAAATGTTGTCAACACTGTTTCTGGATGTCTGCTTTTGTTTCGGGAGAGGAAATTTTTCATACACTGATCTTTCATGCTTTATAAAATTTTCAAAGTTTGGTATTTGTTTTAGACTATATAAATTATGAATAACAGTGTATAAAAATAGAAAATCTCTAATGACTTTTTATATCCCAAAATTCATAACTATTCTCACTGTTGGAACCTGATAAGATGGTATTTTTGAAATTCTCTTGAAAAATAATGATTTTATTAGACAGGGTGGCTCAAAAGTGCATGCTCTGATTTCAAAGCTTGCTGTGATTACTATATTTGCCTGATTAGTGTGCAACTGTCAATGCTCTGATTACTGTGAACGCAGGTTGCTGCTGTCTTTATTTGACAGATACGTATATTAAGAAGTATTATGAAGATTTGAAGGCAAACTTCTCAGATGTTCAATATTCTCACCTTTTGCAACACGCCTTACAAGAAGTCTCCCTTGCGATTCTTGCCAAACATTCTGTGATATGTCTCTGTGGATGCTGGCAACAACAGCTGATTGCAAAGCTTGCTTTGATTACTATGCTTGCCTGATTAGTGTGCAACTATCAATGCTCTGATTACTGTGAACGCAGGTTGCTGCTGTCTTTTTTTGACAGATACGTATATTAAGAAGTATTATGTAGAGATTTGAAGGCAAACTTCGCAGATGTTCAATATCCTGTCCTTTTGCAATACGCCTTACATCAAGTCTGTCACACAATTCTTGCCAAAAATTCTGTAACATGTCTCTGTGGATGCTGGCAATAACAGATGTGATATGGGTTTACAAATGATTTAGGGAATTGGACATGGGGGCGATACAAGGCATTTTCTACAAACCCACAAAAAAATCACACGTACGGTATATGGGTATCGTGATGGCCAAGGCAACAGTTCTCTATCACTGTCTGCTGAATGACCAATGCATACTAGATTTCGTTACATGTTATTGTGGTAGTGCATCCATGTAGAATGCTCACCATTGGTTTGAAAGCCCGTATCACAATTGTTATTGTCAGCATCCACAGATACATATTTCAGAGGGTTTGGCAAGGTTTGCGTGACAGACTTGATGTTGTGCCGTTCAGCAAAGAGAGAGCATGTTGAACTTCCGTGAAGCATACCACATAAATAGAAATGTATTACATCTTGAAGTTCGTATCTTCCTACAGCACCTACAAGTTGCAGATTAAAGCTTTGAAATCAGGGCATTTATTTTCACTGACCCTGTATAACCTGTTAGATTATCTGATCTATTTTGTACTTCTCATTTTTATTGGTTGGAAACCATTTCTTTAAATATCTTATGAGGAATTGAACGTATTAGAAAAATGTTTACATTACATATTGAAACACCGCTCCCCACGATACCGCCAGTCGGAGCAATAAGAGGAGAGATCTGGTAACTCCTTGGCGATCTGGTGCGAACCCGCGACCTGTAACCTCACTCGGTCTTGGGGGTCAGTTCGTGGTTCGAGGAGAAGTAAGTTAGTGGTTGTCTCGTTCAGTGGATTTCGCTGCTTACCATCATGGAGGATCCCGCGAGCTTCTGTCACTTGTCCGGGGAGGTTGGTTCTTTGCTTTGTAGTTCTATAATTTTGTGTGTATTATTTAATCTAGAGAATAAGTAATTTGTTTTATGTAACGTAATGTATGGAGCAAATTTTGTAATATTAATCTAAAACTTTATTAAACGATTAATTTATCTAAGTCTGTTTCTTGAGTAAGATTACTGCTTATCTTATAGTCTTTAATGTATCAAAATCTATACGATCAGAGATCTGGTTAGTTTATTTAATGTTAAGAAAAGAGATTTTAATTAATATTGAGACCTCACCGCTTCAATATAATTAAAATTAATACTGACTATTTTATATACAGTCTTTACAAATGTGTACCATCACAATGCTTAAAGAGTTTGAAACATTTCGATTAAATCCATAAGCACGGATAATAGTTCTAAACGTGGTAACGAAATTGTTTTCAGTTTTCTGTCTTATATTTCAAATACTGAACTGATTACGGCTTTATCATATTTGTTTAGATGTTTTGATTCTCGAGGCACACACTGTGCGCATAATGTGAATGATTAGTTTATATTTCAAGCTTGAAAATCAGTTCTTCAATTTTTTGTGTACGACAGCTTCTTTTTGTATATAGCCAAAATAAATTAATTCTGATATTAGAACGGCTATTTATTTAGTCTGATGCTGTAACATCATTTCTTGAAATGTTTATTACACAGAATAATTTTAGTTTAGTTACATTAACGTCCCGTCTTGAAGCAACACAAGGGCTATATTTGGACGGACCTCGTAATTTGGAATAGCGTTCGGATGACAAGGACGACACCTGAGCTGGCACCCCCCTCCAAACTTCCGCACCACACTTCGGGAGGACGGTATGTGAAAATATTTCTTATTTATTTATTTAAAGAAAAGCACACTACAGACAAAACTCCATTTACAGAGTACTATAAACACACAAAGAACAAAAGCCACAAAGAGTAAAAAAAATGCACTAGAAAACAAAAAGTTGGAAACAGAGAATACACAAAATCATAAAACTATTCCAAACGTATAAATAATTAAAAACGAAAACACATAATTACAAAAGCACTAAAACACACAATGATACTAAAAGTCTTTTTAAAAAATTAAAAGACCATTTCCAAAAGGCAAGGGTTAAAAAGTCAAAACACGCAAGTACCGAGTCTGCTAAAAACGTACCAGGAGTTTAAGAGTTTAAAACATAAATACACACTTGAGATAAAAACAAATTGCAACACTTAAGATAAAAATAAATTCAAACACGGCGCCAAAAACAGAGTACAAAAATTAAAACCTATAAAATACATAAAAAAATGATCGATTACATAAGAACACGGAAAATCAAAACACATAAAAATCTAAAATGTTGCAAAAAGGCAAAATAAAACACATCATGTTTCTAAAAGATGCAAACATTTCGACTTAAAAGCTCCAAGAGACATAATAAAAATGTCAAGTTCATCAGAGAACTTGTTAAAAATTTTATAAAACCCATATAACGAGAACCTGTTAATTAATATTACATGTATCATCGTTATAGATTTACTATTTTTAATACATTGTTATAAAATAGAAAAAATTAATTCTTAAACATTTGTATCCGAATCAATTTTAAGGAAAACAATGAATTATAAGTTACATGTGGCTAAGTCGGATAATTTAAAAATCATTAAGACTAAAATTAGTGTTCTGCGATTGAGAATCATGGTTTATTTATAACACACAAAAATAATTTTTAATTACTTACTTCTTCATCTTTACCGTAATATATCTGAACAGATGACAGTTCTCATTCGATTTAAAATGCTCCTTCCTCTTGTTAATTTTTAAATATCCTGTCAGCAAAAATTAAAAAAAGAATGTTAAATAAATCGAAAAGAAGGGAACACTATTTCAGCCATTTGAAACCCCTGCCTTTTGTACACAAACAGCTTATTAAAAGATATAATGAAGCGAAAGGTCCCAATGCGTTTCTGAAAAAAGAGGAAAAAATGAATTTCTGAAAAAAAATTGTTACGATCCATTTAATTGCAAGCGATGTAGAGGGTCATTTAATTGAGGCTAAAGGTAGTAATTAACGCCATGAAATCAGCCTGCAGGAAACAATTTAAAGAGAAACTACCCATGTTCTGCTAACGCGTTAGAAAATGTCCCTTTCTAATTCCTTCTCACATTTTTTTTCCTTTATTTTTATCAGAGAGTTAACACCGGAATTAAATGCGAGGAAATGGAAAAAAGCGAAAATTTTTACGCCTTGAATAAAGTCAAATTTCATTCCCTTAACTTTTCCTTCACTTCATCCTAATTACCTGAAAAATTGCTTTGAATATTTTATCAAAACATGATACTTGAAATACAAGAGGCAGCAGTGTTAACATAAATGCTCCCTTATATTTTAAACTGTAAATATCTAGTTACAGTCTAATGACTGTTAATGATCCGAAAAATAAAAATTTATTTCTTTAATTGTAGAAGTCAAACTAGAGTTTTAAAAAATACTGCTATAAGAATAGTATAAAGAAATAGAGATATTGGAACCTCTAGTCATTTAGGGTTATTATGTCTTAAATTTTGATTCGTTCGTCTTGTCTTCGTCTGGTTTGATTTCATCTGCCGTTTCATTCTGTAATAAAGAATTTTTGCATCAATCAATGTACAGAAGAAATGCCAACTTAATATAATTATCATGTTGAAAAAGTTATTTATTTTCCCGCTTGTGCCTGTATAATACTGTTTCGCCGTCGTTTCTAAATCAAGTTTATAAATTCACAAAATTATATCAGAATAATACATAAATCGATATATTTTCTCTAAATCTAAAGCAGAAGTACGCAAGTGCTTCTGTTATATATATTTTTTATTATTCTACTTTATTTATTACGTATTAATTATTATTAAATTTTATTTATTACTTATTTATTATTTTTCTACTTTATTTATTACTTATTTATTATTATTATATTTTATTTATTTATTATTATTATACTTTATTTATTACTCATTTATTATTATTCCATTCTATTTATTACTTGTTTATCATTATTCTACTTCATTTATCACTTATTTATTATTAGTATTCTTTATTTATTACTTATTTATTATTATTCAACTTTATTTATTACTTATTGATTATTATTCTACTTAATTTATTACTTATTTATTATTATACTGCTTTATTTATTATTCATTTATTATTATTCAACTTTACTTATTTTTTGAATTAAAACAGTGTCAAAGCCGACTCCAAAATTAAATGCACCGGGCATTTTCATAACAAGGGAGTTGTAAAAATCTACTCCATGAGCCGTTGAGTAATAAATGGGGTTTCACAAAAGATTGTGTGTATTTGCCACCGATATATTTAAAACATGGACCCCATGGACATTTAAAAATGGATGAATTTGATGGTATTGTTTAGCAACGAATTCGGAAACACTCCGCGCTTTTGCGCATGCGCCGGACGGAGTTATTTTCATCAAAATAAGGGGAAAGTGAAGAATGGAAGGGTGTTGTTTACATTTTACTGAGCGTGATCTAACAAAGAACTCCGGAATTGCGCTGATATGACTCATTGCCTGACACCACTTTCCGGTGTAAAATAGTCCAAAAGTGGCAGTCTCGGAATCCGTTGCTGAACAGTAAGTGTAACTGCCACGGCTTAAGAAAGGCTTGAAGCCGATCAATACTTTTTTAATTAAACATCTAAAATAAGGAAACTTATTCCAGTTCTTTCTCTTTCACTCGCGATCTCTATCGGGTTTCTTCAAAACTCCGAACTCCGAGTCGATGGATTACATGCCAAGAAAAGCGGCATGTAATCTATCGACACTTCAGTGGTTTAGTCACGACATGTCTAGGCTTAGGGTAGTAAAACGCATGCCATCTTTATACAAGGGCAGTTAAATATTTGACGAAATAAGAACAGCAAAACTTATAAAAGGTTGCAACTATAAAAAAAACCCTATAGTAAAAAAAATTGTTATAGCCTTTCTTGACATCTTAGCCATCCACACTTGGGTGTCTCGTCACTATGTGCCTAGGCTTAGGTTAGTAAAACGCATGCCATCTTTATACAAGAGCAGTTAAATATTTGAGTATTTTGCACGAAATAAGAACAGCAGAAATTCTCGAAGGTTGCAACTATAAAAAACAAGTAGTAAGAAAGTTTGGGTAGTCTTTCGTGGCATGTTAGCCATCGACATTTGGTCAAATTTTAGTTCTTCAAAGAAGAAATGACAAATCAGTCACTTTCGCGGAGATGTTCGACACTTACTTATCCTTGTATTAAAATGAACGGACGGCGGTCCGATATTGAGAGGTTCGTCTCAAAACTGTCATCGTATTGCTTCAAAACAGGACATTAATATAATTAATCTAAACTGCAATGAACTGAGTGAAACCAAATTTTTTCAAATGATGTTTATATTTCTTTGTGCTTCTAAAAGAAAGAATTATGATTTTTTGAGTATTTTTTAAATAATTGGAGCATAGAGTTGACGATTCTTTTCATTAATTCGAGATCATCAAATTTTCAGGATTACTCATCCTGTGCTGTGTTCAATGTGATTTTTCGAGTATTTTTTAAATAATTGGAGCATAGAGTTTACGATTCTTTTCAGTAAAACGTAGAACATCAGATTTTCAGGATCACTCATCCTGTGTTGTGTTAAACGTGATTTTTCGAGTATTGTTTAAATAATTGGAGCATAGAGTTGACGATTCTTTTCAGTAAAACGTAGAACATCAAATTTTCAAGATTACTCATTTTGTGTTGTGTTGAAACGAACTTAGAAAATAATTAGTAAAGCGAAAGAATATCTTTCGTTTTACTAATCGTCGCAAGTTTTTAGAGTTCATATCTTTATCTTCAGAACTTACAAAGGACGGTGCCTATCAGAATGTAATTTCTTTTTTAATTCTTTCTCCAATGATTTTATTGTGTCTCGGAAGATCGTTCAAAGCACGTGATCATCGAAACTCCCACAAGAACAAAGCCGTAAAAGGAATTTCCAGTAATGAAACTCCATCGACTATCTTCGCGGACTTCTTTATTTAGGAAAAACATTTTGTTTCACTGTGTCCGTCACCCTGAACGACCGTTTTAACTTCGGAATTCTGTAGCCTTGGAATGCCGTAATACAATGCTTCCGCCATTTCCTCCCTGAAATCGAAGATTTTGTTCTCTGGCTGTCAGTAGATAGGAGACGTATGGCATGTTTCTCAGCGACCCGATTTTGCTTTCTTTAGTACAGAAAAATGTGAATGTCTTGTGGCAAAAATGTTATGGTTCCTAGACATGTATGATTATTTTATGCCTTTAGATTACAGCATTAATTATTGATTCCTAATTGTACCTTTTTGGGAACAAAAGATATTTTTCTTCAACAATTGTTTGTAAATATTTGCTGCTATATGTTCTTTAGTTTTTTGATCGACTTCTACATTTGAAATGTTTCTCTGCAATTCGATATAAATTGTTTCATTTCCAATGTAGGGCACGGGCGTTAATGTTGCAGTGTGCCAGTACACAGATAGCACGTGCATTTGCAGCAACTTTGATTTTGACTTGATATTACCTTGTCATGGCAAATTTGACGCGTCAAGCTTGAAGCGAACGTGTGGCAAACTAACAATGCAGAATTGCCACCCTCGCTTGCAAAACGAGTTTGCCACAAGTTCGCCGTGAAAACTAGCGCCACCCCTCCATGCAAAGCAAGCTTGCTGTGAGTTTGCAAAACAATCTTGCTGCAAAGATGATACCACAAAGAGATAATTATCTTTGTCTCTGTTTTTAAAAAGTCCGATTTTTAATAGCATCTCCTAGACCGTCCTTCTTTTTATTAATTCAATAAATCAATGATAATTTGTGAAAAAAATAACTTTTTTATAAAAGAAAATTTTGAAACATTTTCCATCTTTTCACTAAATATAGAACTCGCACTTTAAAGAAAACTATATCGTCTTTTTCTTAATGTTGAAATTTTAACGTTTATAAACAAAACTAAACCTAAAAAACAGTCAATGTTTATTGAAAAATAAGAATTTACATTTTGTCCCATTTTAAAAGTAATTACTTTTGAAACCTAATTTCATAATTTATTCTACTAGCAAAAAGGAATAATTAGCGAAGCTCGCTCTCTCTTTGATTTCAAATCATGTTTCCAACACAAAATTTAAAAAATTAATGAAATGAAGAAAAGAGTTTAAAATAAATCGTATGCGCTATCTATTAGCACAATCTAACTTCTCCTAGCAGTATAGCTGGCTGAGTGGTTTAGAGCGTTATGCTACCAAGCGCTAGGTCATGAGTTTTAATCAGAGGTTGTGTTTGTACTCTGTTTTTGCTATGTTTGCAATTAGTTTGACGTGGCAAGCTTGCTGCAACTTCGTCGCGTGGTGATTTCGAAGCTTCCATAAAATTGTTACAAGCTTGTTTCAAGCTTGAACTCTTGTCGTGTCAACCTTGCTGCAAGTTGCAGATTTGCAGCGCAAGCTGGCTGTAAACTAAAATTGCTACCTGAGTATGATGTTGGTGGGGATAGAGAATGGATAATGAATGCAACAAATTTTTTGTGAGCAACAAATAAAGAATTGTTGTATAAATATACAAGTCATGTTTAGTTTTTTCTATAAATCGCAACTTCATGGAAAGGAGAAACTCGCGTATTAATTTATTTTATTTTAATTTCTGACTCAAGTATGAATTTTGTTTTAAAGAAAGAATAGTAATAATGAGATTAGTAGAATTAATAGAATAAAATTCCAGAGCAACTTCAAATATATAATTTTTGAAATCTCACTTAACAAACTGTATTCAATCATACTCAGATATTTTTTTACAAACAGGAAACAAAAAAAATTTGAAAAATGACTGTTCTGAAACATTTTCATATTCTTGGATCAATGATAACTTGCAGATACAAACATCAGCTACATTATAAATAATTAATAAAAGATCTCACTTTAAGGTAGATTTTTATAGTTTCTAAACAAATTTGGGAATAGTCTTCATAAAAAATTTAAGCGCCCGTCAAAATTCAAGTTAGCTCATCATAGCCCATAATTTGCTCCTCCCAATTTGAACTTTTCAGTAAATTAATCATGATTTCGTAATTATGAACACCTGATCGATTATGTATTTTTATTCTTAGGGCCGTCGTTATATATAAGTCTGGCTTCTTAGGATTCCAGTCATGTATAATTCATATCTCTACAGCCCTACAAGAATTAATTACAAAAAGGTTTAACGATTAAATTTTAAAAATAACGTAAATGATTATAATTTTTTACAACATAAGAATTGAGTAAATTCAGAAAAATGAATGTAGAAAACACGTGTTCAATGGCCGATAATCTATATCGGATTATATCCTAACGTTATTTTAAACTGAAACCAAATTTAAGATTTTAAAATCAAAACTGGCCAAATATGAATTTTCAGCGACATTATATAAGGAATATGTAAAAAATTAAGCATAATAAATTAACAGAAAATGCAACAAAGGATGACTTCTAAAGAAGTGGCTCCGACATACTTTTGTCTCGTCCGGGTACAATTGCCACACTTCAAAGAAAAGTCAAAATAAAAATAAAACGACTACGAAATAATTATCCCAAGAAAACATAAAACTAGAAAATCCACATAAATAACATAATCCAGCAAAAAATTATTTTAGAACAAATTATGCAGATATTTTGAAATCAGTAATAAGAGAAGTTCAGTATAATTCTCAGAAACATTTTTGAGGAATAAAGCTCATGATTAGGCAAATAAATTTATTCCTATATTTATCTCCCAACCTATGCAATTTAAACTGATTATTTTCATTTTCGGAAGCATTCAGAAAAGTGTGCATAAGTAGTTTTTTCTAATGAAATCCTCAAGGAATATGCAGATGCACAGAAGTTGATTTAAGCATGAAACCTAGTAAACAAATGGATATATAATGTACGATTCAACTAATTTAAATTGTAGCAGAACATCTATGTTTATAGGAAAAAGGAAATTAACTTTCTTGAACAACAACTGCCATCCAATTTCAATAAGCCTCATGTTTAAAGGGAAAATTCGACTTGAATCATAGAAATGTGTAATTTAAAAATATATTTCTAGAATCCTTATAAATACTTTAAAATTAAGAATAAAGTGCTTTTATGTACATGGCAAAGAAATTTCTTCATGTAAATATTGTGAAACGAGAATCTATAAATGATTTCAACTTCTCAGATTTCTTTGAAAAAGGGTGCGCAAGCCTTAAAACAAGAATTACAATTGTTATCCAAACGACTACAAGCTCAGGCTTCTTCTGTTTCATGCTTGCATAAGAAATAAAGTTTATTCAAGCATTAAAACGCTTTTCGAAAACTTTGTCCATAAGTGATACGCGTTTTTGAAGTTCTACTTAAAGGAAAATCCTATTTGTGAAAGGAAGAAGCTTTCGATAAATATCATGTCTGAAGTTTAAAAATATGCCGATAGATGTGTTATTTATAGAAAAAGTATTTCTCTAAACCTTTTCCTTCGATCGCATTATTCGAGTTGAACAGGCGGAAAATTTTTCAAAGAAATCGCTTCCCTCTTCTTCTTCGAATAAGCAGCTTTTCCTGAGAGCAAGGCAAATGATGTTTCTTAAAATATTCATTAAAAGGGGAATTATTCACAGTCTTCCCTTCGCAAACACTTGACAGTCGAAATTAAAATAAAACGAAAAAGCCGCGGTATTAATTTTGCGAGAAGGCCTGAGCTCTGCCAGATAGGAAAGGAAAAGTTGTTAACACTAAGACTGGATGTCTGCTTCTGTTTCAGAAGAGGAAATTCTTCAGACATTCTGATCGTTCAAGCGTTATAATATTTTGAATATTTGATACTTGTTTCACATTATGGAAAACCAAAATAATAGTGTAGAATAGATGGTAATATTTAAATAATTTTTATACCCCCGTAACGAAATGGGAAAGTTATCCCGTAATGTGGGCGTGGGTTCGAATCCCACTTCTGACACCAAATGTAAAGAAATTGTCTTGTGGGTGTACATAAATGCAGTCCAATAAGCAGGATTAAAAAAATAAAGCTCTTTATTTTTTAAATATTCTAGAAAAAGAAACGTAGCACAACTATTAAAACAGCGCTCGTAAAAATTCACAACAGGGATTACCAATAAATCTCAACACAGCGCTCAAAGGTTTCTTGTTAGCTCACCAGCTCGCTTGCTGATGAAATTCCAACTGACTCTTCTTCGCTTGGGAGCTTGCTTTTATACTTTTACAACAAGAAGTTATGTCATTACGTAGGAGATGTCGTAATCTCCAGAAGGTTCATGAAGAAAGTAGAAATAGGTGTAAGGTTCCAGGTCTTTCTAAAAAATTCCTTTAGTCACCAAAGTCGCCAAATTTGTCACCAAATCCCCAAGTTTGTCGCCAAGATTAGCATCTCGGGGAAACACCTTTATAGTTTCGTAACAATATTTGCAATAATGCTAATTTCTGGAAGATTTCAAGAGTTTTTCTGTGATATTCTCTTGGAAAATATTATCTTCATAATACAAAGTGACTCAAAAATGAATGCTCTAATTTCGAAGCTTTACTGTGCGACAGGTAACTACTCTATTTATTTAAAAGATACTTAGTTCAGCTAGTAATATATTGTAGTGTAGAAGGCAAGTTTGACACATGTTCAATAACGACTCCTTTTATTACACGGCATACATCATTTTTCTCATGTAATTCCTGCCAAACCTTCGGTGACATGACTCTGCAGATGATAGTACAGGGATGGATCCAAAAAAAGTTACAAGGGCAATCATAACTTATTTATTCACAATAGACATTAATACAAAAGAGAATTAAGAGGTAAACTTGCCAATCACTTTTCCACATAATGACCATATCTATTTAGGCATTTTTCTGAACACAGGACCAACTTGTTTAACCCAGCTTGATAGAAATCACGTCCCTGCCTAGTGTGTTTTCACATCACTGTCTGAAGAGAACCTTGCTCTAAACAAATGGAAATAGTGAATGGCTACCAAATCTGGGTTGCATGGGGGTTCAAGTGGCTCCAGACTTCCCACTTGAAACTTTTCAGAAATTCTTGAGTTTTGTGAGTAGTATGGGGTCTGGCATTGGCATGCAGGAGGATGACACTATCACTCAACATGCCAGTTCGTTTGCGCCGGATGGCTTCACGTAACCTTGTCAAAGTGGCACAAGCGAGACCACTTTTATAAACGTCTTGCCATTTCAATCGCTCTGACGTGTCTGCAGATTTATACTACCTACCCACGCAACTGCTGAAAGACAACTAGCAGCATCTGTCTCCAATCTGGGAAGAAAGTACTCCCTCCACAATCATAACTTTTCAAATGCTGTTGCTTGTAAACAGTTTTGGATCCATCCTCGTAATAACAGCTGTGATACGAGTTCTCACATAAGTTATAGACACTGAACATGGAGGAGATACACGGAATCTTCTACAAACCCCTACATAAATAAATAACATGGATTGTGAATTGGGTATCTTGTGACTAAGGTAAGAGTTATCTATCTCTGCCAGCTGAGCGACCAATCCATCTATGTGATTCCACATTATTGCAGTAGTGCCTGCATGTCCAACGACTGTCATTCGTTTGAAAGCCCGTATTACAGCTGCTATTGTCAACATCCACAGAAACATATTTCAGAATATTTGGAAAGATTTGAGTGACAGACTTGATGTATACCGTGTAGCAAAAACAGAACTTATTGAACATCTGTGAAGCTTGCTTCAAATCTAGAATATATTAATTCTTGAAAAATGATTCTTTCTAATAAATACAGCAGCTACAAAAAAGCCTTGAAATATTTTACCTCACCCTGAGAAATCTCTCTTAAGTTAAATATTTTTTTCTTCTCTTTTTCATTGATTGGAGACAATTTCTTTGAACATTTTAAGAAGATTGGAATGTGTGTTTTCTTAAGTATTGTAAGTATTTGTTTTTCTAAACGCTAATGAAAGTTTTAGTTCCTTAGAATTTTGAAAAATGGTTATATTATATGCATTAAAATCAATAATAACTGTTTTCTATGTAGACTTTAATTGGGAACCATAGCAATGCTTAATGATGGTTAAACATCATGATTAAATATCTAAGCAAGAAAAATCGTTTCAAAACACTTTTCTATAAATTTTGAAGACATTGTTTTTTAAAACTTGAAAATGTCAGAAAAAATATATACTCAGTGTACCACAAAACGCCAATTGCAATAATTTTGGATACATTTAAGTATTGTTTCTTTCTATTATTTGTTTATTTTAACTACAACTAAACTAAAACATTGTTTTGCCAATTTGAATTTGAAATGTATTCTTAAAAAGACAGCAGATATTTTAAAGAAGGAAATTGACAAAATTGTACGCTTCCAAAATTTGTTACCCCTTTGCGACGCAGTGTGCCAGCTGATGGCACACCTAATTTCACTCGCTTCTCAACCTTTAAGTTCAACTATAAAGAGAAAATAATAGGAATAGGATAGGGCTAATAATACTCCTTTTTGAATGTATATAGCAGCCTTATGAAATTTCGCTTCGGAATAGGAATTATTAGAGATAGTTTGTTAAAATTCCTTAACTCAGAGATAAGAAATTTTTCCACTTCTGAACATTTACAATTTTAGCAAATTAACTCGAAAATTTTCCCCCAATATTCTTGAAGTTTTAAGTTATGATTTTCTGTAAGATTCAACAATGTCTTTTGAGTGAATCTAGGTGGCTGTATCTAAGGGGGTTCTCATATGAGAGAGGTGATCCCAAAGAAGGACGACACCCCCTGGGAATGAAGTAAGTTTTTTTTAAAAAACAAAGTTGTAGGTTCTATGTCTTGACAATGAATTAAACCCATTCATGGGGTTTCAAACCTCCCGCCCATTCAGATGTTTTTTCATCATATTTCAAAACATTTAATGCTTTGAGCAGCAAAGGTTTGAACCTATTATTTTTCTGTCCTTTGTAATGTCCTTATTCTGACTGGAAAGACATTTTTCAGTTTATGATCAGTTACGATGAGTTTTTCAGTTTTTGTTCGTAAAATCAACAGTAACGTTTATTGGAATGAAGTGAAATTTGTTTTCTTGAGATTTTCTTGTCCAGACCCATAAGAGCTTAAATTTTTCCTTCTAGTTCTTTTGAAAAGTCAGTAAAATAATAAGAGAAGATAGATTTTCCATTGATAAAAGGCTGGCCCTTAGGACTTGGAACACGTCAACGTAAATTTTTTAATGTCTGGGCGCAGTTACTTCAAAAATTTCTTTCAGATTCTTGTTATAATTGATTGGTTTAAGGCAAAAGAAAAAGGAGGAGCAACTATATTATGAGAACTTCAGTTTTGCAGATATATAACAATTACAAAAGACTAGAAAATCACCCGTCATAGTAGGACGGGTGCAAATTCCCTCTTCATACGTAATTTCCCGTCAAATATTCTAAATATTCAGAGTTTGTTATGTCATTGTCTACAGAATATTAAGAAGGAAATTATATTTGTATTTACAAGCAGTGCTTAAGTATTTTCTATTATGAATAAGTAAACATTTTGTACAATTCCTACACATTCTGTAGAATGGTGAAAGGACAATTTGCTTCTTACGTCAGGCGCCCTTGAAATGTCAGATTTCAGATATTAAATAATAAAGTCATAGAATAATTGTGCTTTTCTAGAATACGCTATATGAATTTTTCGGACTAAAAACGCTATTCATATTCTGCTTGTGTTTACTTACGGAATATGTAGAATTAAGCAATGCAAAAAAACCCGCTTTTTAGAAAGAAACGGACATTTTAATACACTTTTGATAAACAAAGATATATTTAACTTGTAATGGAAGCATGTTAGTGTAAATTTACGCGAAATAAATATCTGTTAATCGAATGATTCAAAATGCTTCATTATTATAGTTTAACCAGAAAATAAACTGTCATGGTATGACGGGTGCAATTTGCCTCTTCATTCGAGAAAAAATTCGACGTGTTTAAATAGATATATATGCGAGAGAATTGTTAAACATTAATTGAAAACAAATAAAATAAACATTTCTTTTCTGACAGGAAATATTTTTTTTATTTACAAATTTTTTTATTCAGAAAACCTCTTGGTAAGCAAATTTCCGTTTGAAGTGTTTTTCTTTGTTTAACAATTTTATTTTAATTCAATAACCATGAAATTCTCAGCTTGTAAAACGTAAATCAAAAGTTAAAATTTCAAAGGAATTCTTTTTCGAAATTCTAATCAGAACAGAGCACTTCTCTGCTTGTCAAAAGTTACCAAATTATATCACCACGATTGCAATAAAAAATCAGATGCATCGTGACGTCCAAACTATATCACGCGCATGATATACCACTGACATGATTTACTACGTTGTATTAAAAAACGGAAATTAATTTGAAATATATGATTAATATAATTTAAAATTTCTCGGGAACTATTGATCATAGTGAGATAAATTTTATATCAATCGATGTAAACTTTTATTTCACTATTTTATAGCTATTAAATTTGAAATTAGAACGACAGCTACTCTTTTAAATTTAAAAGTACCGAAATTTAGGTTCTCTAACAATGAAATAATGCTGTTTAACGTCTCGCAGTGCTATGGCGAGAGTTTTATTGTTGGTGACGTCAGAGAGTTACCGAGAAACAGATCTAGGCTATTATATTATTAATTAAGAAAATGGAAGAAAAAAAGAATTGATATTACTTGTGCAACTAACGCTTCTCACAAGTTCGATATATTGCACTTAAATATTTTAAGTGACAAATTCTTTTATCTCTATATTTTTTATTGTTTTAAATTATTGACCTTCCTATAAGAGTTTTAATTGTTCAGTTGTGACAAATAAACTTCTCTTTAGAAAAAAATTTCGCTGCAAAATAGCATTAAGAATGCTCCCTTATGGTTGTGTTGGTCGAATTTACTTTCGTATGGTGTAAAAACTAGGTTCAAATACAGCGGATATTTTTTACATTCTGAAAAGCTTTTTTTTTTTTAATTTACAACAGAATACCGTAAAACAAGGCTTTATTTTTTCAGGCAGTAAGAAAAAAAAATTATTCTGGACAACTAATTTCCAGATTTCGCTAGGTTTTCTTCTGGCAGTCTCTAAAACAAAGAAAAACCAGGTGGCCCCATATGCAGTTTCCTAGAAGACACTCAAGTTGATTTTTTTCACAACGAATTCTAGAACCTTTATATTTCTTTACGATATGCGTAGAGAAAAATCTTGTAATTCTACTCAGTTGCTGAAAGGATTTCCCATTTTTATATACAGTATCAATACTTCTTACCTAAACATGAGCATGTTCTATTTATATTTCCAGAACTCTTACTTCTATTTGCTTGAGATCTCACACTGTTTAAAAGTTCACAGGTAATTTCGTTATACCTGAGAAATTTTCAAAGTATTTCATTCAATTTTTTGAATTCAGTTTCTTCTTAAAATGACACAAATCACTACAAATACCTTCCTTCTACTTCTAAGATAATGATCAAATATAATTGTAGCGGTTACAATTCACTGCCTTCTCCTTTATATGGTAGGTGGCGCTACTACAGCCATCCGGGTTTTTCCCATGATGCCTCTCTCTCTTCTTCTGTGTACTTGTGTTGTGTTACTGTTCTCCGTCTTGCGTCTTATACCTTTTAATGTACTGTGTCGTGGAACTTAGCCATCTAATAAAAATGGTTCCTGAAATCGAATTAATTCTTCAACAGCGCCATTCCATATAAACATGAGTCTCGTCCCTCTACATAATAATAAATATGTATATAACCCTTTGTGGACACGTGTCTTTTCAGAACATTCAGATTAGGTTGGCGCACTTTATGAGCCCTATTTTTTCCAACTCTATGTTTATTTCATGATACACAACTTTATTTTTTATGGTATAATAAGATTAGAGGTCGAATGGATGGATGATGCAAACCTTTATGTTCGAGTTTGAGTAGCTATATTCTTCGTGAAATGGATTTATTTCAACGTCAGTCTCAGAATCAGTTTCTTGGTCGCTGCACTCAACACTTCTGAATCGAGGTTTAATGCATGGGAGTCGTCCTCAGCTGGTATTCTCTTGCTTAAATCTTCCAAAGCAGCCGAATATTGCTCTATAGGGACAATGCACCGACGGCCGTTTCGTTACAGACAGGTTGGGTAGAGAGTTTCATGCACTTTCAAGCGCGTTCAGACCGAACTGACTGATTCATTGTCAGTGGAAACTGTCGGAGCAAATAGTAGGAATATTAATAATAGATTAGAAGGTTGAGGAGCTTTCCACCTTCGATAGTTTTTATTCAGCTTATGTTTATACACTGGCGTAGTCTAAACTCCGTACCTGTCCACAACGGGATAACCAATATTTCAAGAACATTCCAATGATGCGATACTCATAAGGAAATTGCAGTTAGATAAAAAATAAAACGTTGTAACGGGATATTGCATATACGTCACATTGTATTTTCAACGTAATATTTTACATATCTAATTTTATTGGCTTGTATACAGTATAGAAATTCTTCGCTTCTATTTATAGTTCATATTACCAATAGAGCTCATGACGGAATAGGGAAACTTAAATATTCTTATCTATTTATTGCCATATCCTGTTTTTTTACCTTCTTTTCTTTAATTACATACATTTTTATTAACGCCTAAAGATCTTCCTAGGGCTTTTCATGCACCATGAGTTAAGAAATCTCTAAGGTTCTTCATAAGAAAAAAATTAACGAATTTTTGAAAATTTCATGCCCTGTGGAGAATTCAAATTATCATATTAAAAGATTAAACATCAAATAAATTGGTATGTGAAAATATTACATGTATCATCGCCATAGATTTGATATATTTAATATATTGTTATGGATTAGAAAGAGCTATTTCATAAACGTTTGTATCCAAATCAATTTTAAAGGAAAAAATGGATTATAAGTTACTTATTTATTATTATTCTACTTTATTTATTACTTATTTATTATTATTCAACTTTACTTATTTTTTGAATTAAAGGTTACACTGTCAAAGCCGACTCCAAAATTAAATACACTGGAAATTTTCATAACAAGTGAGTTGTAAAAATCTACTCCATGAGCCGTTGAGTAATAAATGGGGCTTCACAAAAGATTGCGTGTATTTGCCACAGATATATTTAAAACATGGACCCCATGGACATTTAAAAATGGATGAAATTGGTGGTATTGTTTAGCAACGAATTCGGAAACACTCCGCGATTTTGCGCATGCGCCGGACGGAGTTATTTTCATCAAAATAAGGGGTAAGTGAAAAATGGAAGGGTGATGTTTACATTTTACTGAGCGTGATCTAACAAAGAACTCCGGAAATGCGCTGATATGACTCATTGCCTGACACCTCTTTCCGGTGTAAAATCGTCCAAAAGTGGTAGTCTTGGAATCCGTTGCTGAACAGTAAGTGTAACTGCCGTGACTTAAGAAAGGGTTAAAGCCGATCAATACTTTTTATATTAAACATCTAAAATAAGGAAACTTATCCCAGCTCTTTCTTTTTCACTCGCGATCTCAATCGGGTTTCTTCAAAACTCCGAACTCCGAGTCGATGGATTACCACGAAAAGCGGCATGTAACCTATCGACACTTCAGTGGTTCAGTCACGACATGTCTAGGCTTAGGGTAGTAAAACGCATGCCATCTTTATACAAGGGCAGTTAAATATTTGACGAAAAAAGAACAGCAAAACTTATAAAAGGTTGCAACTATAAAAAAAAAACCCTATAGTAAAAAAATTGTTATAGCCTTTCTTGACATCTTTGCCATCCACACTTGGGTGTCTCAGTCACTATGTGGCTAGGCTTAGGTTAGTAAAACGCATGTCATCTTTATACAAGAGCAGTTAAATATTTGACGAAATAAGAACAGCAAAACTTATAAAAGGTTGCAACTATAAAAAAAACCCTATAGTAAAAAAATTGTTATAGACTTTCTTGACATCTTAGCCATCCACACTTGGGTGTCTCAGTCACGATGTGTCTAGGCTTAGGTTAGTAATGCCATCTTTATACAAGAGCAGTTAAATATTTGAGTATTTTGCACGAAATTAGAACAACAAAACTTTTAAAAGGTTGCAACTATAAAAAAACCCATAGCAGGAAAATTTTGGTAGCCTTTTGTGGCATGTAACCCATCAGTACTTGGGTGGCTCAGTCACGATGTGTCTAGGCTTAGGTTAGTAAAACGCATGCCATCTTTATAGAAGAGAAGTTATATATTTGAGTATTTTGCACGAAATAAGAACAGCAGAACTTCTAGAAGGTTGCAAATATAAAAAATCTGTAGTAAGAAAGTTTGTGTAGTCTTTTGTGGCATGTTAGCCATCGACATTTGGTCAAATTTTACTTCTTCAAAGAAGAAATGACAAATCAGTCACTTTCGCGGAGATGTTCGACACTTACTTATCCTTGTATTAAAATGAACGGACGGCGGTCCGATATTGAGAGGTTCGTCTAAAAACTGTTATCGTATTCCTTCAAAACAGGACATTAATATAATTAATCTAAACTGCAATGAACTGAGTGACAACAATTTTTTTCAAATGATGTTTATATTTCTTTGTGCTTCTAAAAGAAAGAATTGTGATTTTTCGAGTATTGCTTAAATAATTGGAGCATAGAGTCGACGATTCTTTTCAGTAAATCGTAGATCATCAAATTATAAGGATTACTCATCCTTTGTTGTGTTAAACGAACTTAGAAAATAATTAGTAAAGCGAAAGAGTGTCTTTCGTTTTACTAATAGTCGCAAGTTTTTAGAGTCCGTATCTTTATCTTCAGAACTTAACAAGAACGGTGCCTATCAGAATGTAATTTCGTTTTTAATTCTTTCTCCAATGAGTTTATTGGGTCTCGGAAGATCGTTCAAAGCACGTGATCATCGAAACTCCCAAAAGAACAAAGCCGTGAAAGGAATTTCCAGTAATCAAACTCCATCGACTATCTTCGCGGACTTCTTTATTTGGGAAAAACATTTTGTTTCACTGTGTTTGTCACCCTGAACGACCGTTTTAACTTCGGAATTCTGTAGCCTTGGAATGCCGTAATACAATGCTTCTGCCATTTCCTCCCTGAAATCGAAGATTTTGTTCTCTGGCTGTCAGTAGATAGGAGACGTATGGCATGTTTCTCAGCGACCCGATTTTGCTTTCTTTAGTACAGAGAAAATGTGAATGTCTTGTGGGAAAAATGTTATGGTTCCTAGACATGCATGATTATTTTAAGCCCTTAGATTAATTATTGATTCCTAATTGTACCTTTTTGGGAACAAAAGAGATTTTTCTTCAACAATTGTTTGTAAATATTTGCTGCTACATGTTCTTTAGTTTTTTGATCGACTTCTACATTTGAAATGTATCTCTGCAATTCGATATAAATTGTTTCATTTCCAATGTAGGGCACGGGCGTTAATGTTGCAGTGTGCCAGTACCCAGATAGCACGTACATTTGCAGCAACTTTGATTTTGACTTGCTATTACCTTGTCATGGCAAATTTGACGCGTCAAGCTTGAAGCGAACTTGTTGCAAACTAACAATGCAGTATCGCCACCCTCGCTTGCAAAACGAGCTTGCCACAAGTTCGCTGTGACAACTAGCGCCACCCCTCCTTGCAAAGCAAGCTTGCTGTGAGTTTCCAAAGCAATCTTGCTGCAAAGATGATACCACAAAGAGATAATTATCTTTGTCTCTGTTTTTAAAAAATCCGATTTTTAATAGCATCTCCTAGACCGTCCTTCTTTTTAATAATTCAATAAATCAAAGATAATTTGTGAAAAAACTAACTTTTTTATAAAAGAAAATTTTGAAACTTTTCCATCTTTTCACTAAATATAGAACTCGCACTTTAAAGAAAACTATATCGCCTTTTTCTTAATGTTGAAATTTTAACGTTTATAAACAAAACTAAACCTAAAAAACACACAAAGTTCGTTAAAAAATAATAATTTATATTCTGTCCCATTTTAAATTAATTACTTTTAAATTCTAATTTCATAATTTATTCTACTAGCAAAACGTAGTTATTAGCGAAACTCGCTCTCTCTTTGATTTCAAATCAAGTTTCCAACACAAAATTTAAAAAATTGATGAAATCAAGAAAAGAGTTTAAAATAAATCGTATGCGCGGTCTATTAGCACAATATAACTTCTCCTAGCAGTATAGCTGGCTGAGTGGTTTAGAGCGTCATGCTACCAAGCGCTAGGTCACGAGTTTTAATCAGAGGTTGTGTTTGTACTCTGTTTTTGCTATGTTTGCAATGAGTTTGATGTGGCAAGCTTGCTGCAAGTTCGTCGCGTGGTGACTTTGAATCTTCCGTTAAATTGTTGCAAGCTTGTTTCAAGCTTGAACTCTTGTCGTGTCAACCTTGCTGCAAGTTGCAGATTTGCAGTGCAAGCTGGCTGCAAACAAAAATTGCTATCAAGTATGATGTTGGTGGGGATAGAGAATGGATAATGACTACAACAATTTTTTTCCGAGCAACAAATAAAGAATTGTTGTATATACATACAAGTCATGCTTAGTTTTTCCTATAAATCGCAACTTCATGGGAAGTAGAAACTCGCGTATTAATTTATTTTATTTTAATATCTGACTCAAGCATGAATTTTGTTTTAAAGAAAGAATAGTAATAATGAGATTATTAGAATTAATAGAATAAAATTCCAGAGCAACTTGAAATATATAATTTTTGAAATCTCACTTAACAAACTGTATTCAATCATAATCAGATATTTTTTTGCAAACAGGAAACAAAAAAATTTTAAAAAAATGACTGTTCTGAAACATTTTCATTTTCTTCGATAAATCTTAACTTGAAGATACAAACATCAGCTACATTATAAATAATTAATAATAGATCTCACTTTAAGGTAGATTTTTATAGTTTCTAAACAAATTTGGGAATAGTATTCATAAAAAATTTAAGCGCCCGTCAAAATTCAAGTTAGCTCATCATAGCCCATAATTTGCTCCTCCCAATTTGAACTTTTTAGTAAATTAATCATGATTTCGTAATTACGAACACCTGATCGATTATGTATTTTTATTCTTATGGCTGTCGTCATATATAAGTCTGGCTTCTTAGGGTTGTAGTCATGTATAATTCATATCTCTACAGCCCTACAAGAGTTAATTACAAAAATGTTTAACGATTAAAATGTTAAAAATAACGTAAATGATTATAATTTTTTACAACATAAAAATTGAGTAAATTCAGAAAAATGAATGTAGAAAAAACGTGCTCAATAGCTGATGATCTATATCGGATTATATCCTATCGTTATTTTAAACTCAAACCAAATTTAAGATATTTTAAAATCAAAACTGACCAAATATGAAATTTCAGCGACAGTATATAAGGAATATGTAAAGAATTAAACATAATAAATTGCCAGAAAATGCAGCAAAGGATGACTTCTAAAGAAGTGGCTCCGACATACTTTTGTCTCGTCCGGGTACAATTGCCACACTTCAAAGAAAAGTCAAAATAAAAATAAAACGACTACGAAATAATTATACCAAGAAAACAGAAAACTAGAAAATCCACATAAATAACATAATCCAGCAAAAAATTATTTTAGAACAAATTATGCAGTTATTTTGAAATCAGTAATAAGAGAAGTTCAGTATAATTCTCAGAAACATTTTTGAGGAATAAAGCTCATGATTAGGCAAATAAATTTATTCCTATATTTATCTCCCAACCTATGCAATTTAAACTGATTATTTTCATTTTCGGAAGCATTCAGAAAAGTGTGCATAAGTAGTTTTTTCTAATGAAATCCTCAAGGAATATGCAGATGCACAGAAGTTGATTTAAGCATGAAACCTAGTAAACAAATGGATATATAATGTACGATTCGACTAATTTAAATTGTAGCAGAACAGCTATGTTTATAGGAAAATGCAATTAACTTTCTTGAACAACAACTGCCATCCAATTTCAATAAGCCTCATTTTCAAAGGGAAAATTCGACTTGAATCATAGAAATGTGTAATTTAAAAATATATTTCTCGAATCCACGTGAATACTTTAAAATTAAAAATAAAGTGTTTTTATATACATGGGAAAGAAACTTCTTCACACAAATATTGTGAAACGAGAATCTATAAATGATTTCAACTTTTCAGATTTCTTTGAAAAAAGGTGCGCAAGCGAAAAACAAAGATTGCAATTGTTATCATGTCCAACCGACTACAAGCTCATGCTTCTTCTGTTTCATGCTTGCATAAGAAATAAAGTTTATTCAAGCATTAAAAGGCTTTTCGAAAACATTGTCCATAAGTGATACACGTTTTTGAAGTTCTATTTAAAGGAAAATCCTATTTGTGAAAGGAAGAAGCTTTCGATAAATGTCATGTCTGAAGTTTAAAAATATGCCGAGGGATGTGTTATTTTTAGAAAAAGTATTTCTCTAAACCTTTTCCTTCGATCGCATTATTCGAGTTGAACAGGCGGAAAATTTTTCGAAGAAATCGCTTCCCTCTTCTACTTCGAATAAGCAGCTTTTCCTGAGAGCAAGGCAAATGTTGTTTCTTAAAATATTCATTAAAAGGGGAATTATTCACAGTCTTCCCTCCGCAAACACTTGGCAATCGAAATTAAAATAAAACGAAAAAGCCGACGTATTAATTTTGCGAGAAGGCCTGAGCTCTGCCAGATAGGAAATTGAAAGTTGTTAACAATATGATTGGATGTCTGCTTCTGTTTAAGAAGAGGAAATTCTTCAGACACTCTGATCGTTTAAGCGTTATAATATTTTGAAAATTTGATACTTGTTTCACATTATGGAAAACCAAAATAATAGTGTAGAATAGATGGTAATATTTAAATAATTTTTATACCCCCGTAACGAAATGGGAAAGTTATCCCGTAATGTGGGCGTGGGTTCGAATCCCACTTCTGACACCAAATGTAAAGAAATTGTCTTGTGGGTGTACATAAATGCAGTCCAATAAGCAGGATTAAAAAAATAAAGCTCTTTATTTTTTAAACATTCTAAGAAAAGAAACGTAGTACAAGTATTAAAACAGCTCTCGTAAAAATTCACAGCGGAGATTACCAATAAATCTCAACAAAGCGCGCTCAAAGGTTTTTATCAGCTCACCAGCTCGCTTGCTGATCAAATTCCAACTAACTCTTCTTGGCTTGAGAGCTTGCACTTATACTTTTTCAACAGGAAGTGAAGTCATTACGAAAGAAGTGATGTAATCTCCACAAGGTTCATGAAACCAGTAGAAATAGGTATAAAGTTCGAGGTCTTTCTAGAAAATTCCTTTAGTCTCCAAAGTCGCCAACTTTATCGCCAAGTCCCCAAATTTGTCACCAATTCGCCAAATTTGTCGCCAAGATTTGCATCGCGGGGAAACAACTTTATAGCTTTGTAACAATATTTCCAACAATGCTAATTGCTGGAACGTTTCAAGAGTTTTTCTCTGATATTCTCTTGGAAAATATTATCTTCATAATACAAAGTGACTCAAAACTGAATGCTCTAATTTCGAAGCTTTACTGTGCAACAGGTAACTACTCTATTTATTTAAAAGATACTTTGCTCATCTAGTAATATATTGTGGTGTAGGAGACAAGTTTCACAAATTTTCAATAGCGGCTCCTTTTATTACACGGCATACATCATTTCTCTCATGTAATTCTTGCCAAACCTTCGATGACATGTCTCTGCAGATGATGGTACAAGGATGGATCCAAAAAAGTGTTACAAGGGTAATAACAACTTATTTATTAACAATAGACAAAAATGCAAAAGAGAATTAAGAGATAAACTTGCCGATCACTTTTCCACATAATGACCATATCTGTTTAGGCATTTATCTGAACGCTGGCCCAACTTGTTTAACCCAGCTTGGTAGAAATCACGTCCCTGCCCAATGTTCTCTTCAGACATCACTGTCTGAAGAGAACCTTGCTCTAAACAAGAGGAAATAGTGAATGGCTACCAAATCTGGGTTGCATGGGGGTTCAAGTGGCTCCAGACTTCTCACTTGAAATTTTTCAGAAATTCTTGAGTTTTGTGAGTAGTATGGGGCCTGGCATTATCAAGCAGGAGGATGAGATCATCACTCAACATGCCAGGGCGTTTGCGTCGGATGGTTTCACGTAACCGTGTCAAAGTGGCACAAGCGAGAACACTTTTCTAAACGTCCTGCCATTTCAATTGCTCTGACGCGTCTGCGAATTTATACTACTTACCCACGCAACTGTTGAAAGGCAACTAGTAGCATCTGTCTCCACTCTGGGAAAAACGTATTCTCTTCACAATCATTACTTTTCAAATGCTGTTACTTGTAAATTTTTTTGGATCCATTCTCGTAATAACAGCTACAAACCCCTACATAAATAAATAACATGGATTGTGAATTGGGTATCTTGTGACCAAGGTAATAGTTATCTATATCTGTCAGCTGAGCGACCAATCCATCTATGTGATTTGTGTATCTTGAGACCAAGGTAAGAGTTATCTATATCATTCAGCTGAGCGACCAATCCATCTATGTGATTTGGGTATCTTGAGACCAAGGTAAGAGTTATCTATATCTGTCAGCTGAGCGACCAATCCCTCTATGTGATTCCATATTATTGAAGTAGTGCCTGCATGTCCAACGACTATAAGTGGTTTGAAAGCCCGTATCACAGCTGTTATTGTCAGCATCCACAGAAACATATTTCAGAAGGTTTGGAAAGATTTGAGTGACAGACTTGATGTATACCGTGTAGCAAAAAGAGAACATATTGAACATCTGTGAAGCTTGCTTCAAATCTAAAATATATTAATTCTCGAAGAATGAATCTTCTAATAAATACAGCAGCTACCTGTTGCACAAAAAAACCTTGAAAAATTTTACCTCACCCTTAGAAATCTCTCTTAAATTATATTTTTTGTTCTTCTTTTTTTCATTGATTGGTGACAATTTCTTTCAACATTTTATGAAGATTGGAATGTGTGTTTTCTGAAGTATTGTAAGTATTTATTTTTCTCAATGCTAATGAAAGTTTTGGTTTCTCATAATTTAGAAAAATGATTATATTGCATGTCATTAAAATCAATAATAACTATATTTTATGTAGTCTTTAAATGGGAACCATAGCAATGCTTAATGATGGGGAAACATCATGATCTAAGCAAGAAAAATTGTTTCAAACACTTTTCTTGAAATCTTAAAGACATTATTTAAAAAAACTTGAAAATATCTTAAAAAATATATACTCCGTTAAATGAATTACTTTCAATCGCTTGAAGTAGTTTTCTTTTAAACTTTCGTACCTATACTTGTATTTTTTTAAATACTTGGAATAGAATGCTTGGGAACAATTAGTTTATAAAACTCTAAAATTCGTTTAACAACATTTAATTTATTGCTAATTTAAAATCTTATAGTAGAGTATAAACTTCTAATTTTTCTTTCGTTATCTAAAAAGATAAATTTTAATAATTTTCGATACATTTAATTATTGTTTTTTTCTATCATGTGTTTATTTCAACTAAGATTAAACTAACATATTGTTTTATTAATTTGCTTTTGAAATAATTTCTTAAAAATACAACGATGATAGCTGAGAAAGAAACTGATAAAATTTTATGCTCCCAAAATCTGTTCAAACTGCTCTTTTTTCTGTCCTTTGTAATATCCGTATTCTGACTGGAAAATCATTTTTCAGTTTACGATCTGATCGTAAAATCATCAGTAACTTTTATTGGAATGAAGTAAAATGGTTTTTCTTGAGATCAGATTTTTGTGTCCGAAGCCATAGCAGTTAAAATTTTCTCTTCGATTGCTCTTGAGAAGTCAGTAAAATAATCTGTTAGTATGTATCTATCGTTTGTAGAATTCTGGTCCTCAAGGCTTGGAACTCTTCAACGTAAATTTTTTATTGCCTGGGAGGCATTTGCTTCAAAAGTTTGGTTCAAATTCTTGTTATAATGGTTGTGCTTAAGAATGTAGAAAAATGAGAAGCAGATTTATTCTAAGAAGTTTAATTTTGCAGAAATATGCGAATTATTAATTGTAAAGAAAAAGGAAGAAAATAAATAAAATGAATTGTTATTTCTTAGGCAACTAATATTTCTCTCAATATCGATATATAGTACTTAAATATTTTAACTCTAAGTTCTCATTTCTTTGTGTCTATACAGTTTTCCTACAGTCCACCCTAAAAGGGTTTAAATTTTCAAGTTGTAATAAAAATCATCTACCTTTCTGAAAAAATGTCTTCTGAGAATGATTCTAAGAATATTCTTATTTGACTTTAATTTCGTATGGTTCGAAGATTTTGATTCAAATTCAAGTAATAATTTGCTTTTAAATTCTGAGAAGGGTGTGTTTTTTTTTATAATCCAAGTTCCTATTTCACGTCTTTATTTCTCTCAAACAAAAATTATAAAAGTGCAAAATATTATTCTTAATATAACAAAAAAATATTATTCTGAAAAGCTCTTTTTCAGAGATAACTTGGCTTTCTTCTGGATGCCTTTGATACTCAGGGAAACTTGGGGTGTTGGTTTCATGTGTTATTTCATAGAAATACAATAGTTATGATATAACGCATCGAAAATGTATTAGAAGTAGCGAAATGTCTCCAACTTATTCTACAACCTTCGTATGTGCTTCGGATGCTATGAGGAAAAACCTTCTTGAAGTTCTATTCAGCTTCTGAAAATGAAGCTGAAGGGAATGTCCATTTTTGTATAAAGTACCAATAAAAATATTATATAAGAGTGAAGATGTTCTATTAATATTTCCAGTTCGCTTACTTATATTTGACTGCGATCTCCCACTGTTAAAAAGTTTACATGTAGTTTCGTTAAACCAGAGAATTTTTTAAAGTATTTCATTCTATTTTCTTAATACTCTTTCTTCTAAAAATGATACTAATCATTCGAAATATCTTCTAATTCTAAGATAATAAATTAATAATAAAATGAAAAAAAAGATGTATATTATCAATGTTTTCCAAATGTGACACTCATAACGGAATTGTAGTTAGAAAAATAATTAAAGTAGTAATCTTTTGCAACATAAGATTTTATATATCTTATTCGGTCACCTGATATACCGAAGAGAAAGCTTTCATTTCCATTCATATCACATTTACTATTAAAGCCTTGGGAAGAATTGGGAATCTTAAACGTTCCTTACTATTTATTTCCATTTTTAACATTTTTTCTTTTCTCTCATTCCATACATTTCTACTGATGTCTAAAGATGATCCTTTCCTTTTTGAAAACAACTATCAAGCTCAGTGTCATCATTCATGACGCCTTTTGCGGTTTGAAAAAGTACAAAAACGACAATTATAAAAATGATCAGAAGTTTAAAAGTGTTTTATAGAAATGGTTCGGAAGTAACAGGTTATAAACATATAAACAATCTCTTATTTATGACGGATTTTTCCTATCAAATATTAACTTTCATAAACAAGTCAGTTTTTGAGAAAAAAAAAGCATAAAATTAGTGAGAATCCTGGTCTTTTTCAGTATTAAGAAAAAATATAACAAGAATTTGTTGCTTTCATACCTTATAGACTCTTTTCTTATACAGAGACTTCGGAAGTAACAGGTTATAAACATATAAACAATCTCTTATTTATGACGGGTTTTTCCTATCAAATATTAACTTTCACAAACAAGTCAGTTTTTCAGAAAAAAAGAATGAATAAAATTAATGAGAATCCTGATCTTTTTCAGTATTAAGAAAAAATATATCAAGAATTTGTTGCTTCATACCTTATAGACTCTTTTTTATACAGAGACTTTATTATAAAATTGTTTTACAGTAGAACCTCGATTAACCGAAGTGGTTGGAACCGGACCTCCGCCGGCAAATCGAAAATTCCAGATAAAAGAGAGCACTTAAAATTTTCCGTCAGGAGAATTCCATTTTAACACTGGATTTTAAAATTTTAACACTGGACTGTCAGAAAATGCAATGTAAATGGCTATATGACAAACGATATATGCTTTACATTGGCTTAAACGGAAGTTTGCTCTGCCATAAGCATGACTGACGTCTTTTAGCCGCTCTGCCCCGAAGTTATTTCAGTAGCATAAGTTCTGTAGAATCAGAGTCAGTCTGTTGCCCCAACCACATCAGTACTCTAGCGAAAAATCAAGAGCATCGGAGTTGATTATTTTAGAAGTTTCTATCACATCATCTTCATCACTTTCTTTGTTACCGTCATCACTATTGGATTTTCGTACTTGGGAGATGATTTCGTCATCGCTCATCAGTTGAAATCCTGCATCATCAGCATCACAATCTAACCACGAACTAACATCATCCTGTTCGCAATTTCCACATCCTGGAATTTGTTTCAAAAGTCCATTTAAATCAGTCACCAGGACCGTTTTAAGATATGCTCTGCCACAGACTCCCAAGCTGTGTTAATCATGTAGACACAGTCTTTCAGCTTTAATGCTTTCTAAAATTGAACAATGGAACATGCAGCCTTCTCGGCTTCGTCATCCCCTTCAGAAAGCAATTTGCGTAGGAGCTGCTTTCTATAAAGCCGTTTCATAGATTCGATCACGCCCTGGTCCATCGGCTGCAAAATGGCGATTGTGTTCGGGGTCATGAATATGCAAGTGATGCTTTCTTCTCGAGTATTTCAACATCTGGGTGGGGTTATCCATCAATAAAATCGCTTTTTTGAGTTTTAGTTTCTTCAGGGTTTTCTTCACTTTTGGAGCGAAGCAATCATGAAACCATTTCGAAAATAAACTAGAATTCATCCAAGCGCTTTCCTGGTGCGTGTAGTGAAAAGGAAGAGCAGTCTTATTGATGTTCTAAAAACAGCTTGGCTTTTTACTCTTTCCAACCAAAGTCAGCTTTACACGATGTGAACCAGAAGCATTGGCACATCCCAGAATCGTCACAGGATCCTTCATCGTTTTCCAGCCTGGACCAACAACTTCATTTTCTGCAGCCGAAGTTCTCGTTGGAAGTGCTCTCCAATATAGCCCAGATTCAGCGCAGTTGTATATTTGATCTGCAGTTAATTTGTCCTTCATAATCAAGTCCTGCAATTCAGCAATGAAGCTGTTTCCTGCTTCAACATCAGAGGGTAGTTTTTCTCCTACGATGCTCAGCTGGCGAATTCCTTGGCGATTCTTGAACTTCTCTAGTCAACCACTGCTACATTAGAATTCCTTGATTCCTCCGAGTTTAGAATTGAAATTCAGGGCTTTTTGTTGGATCGCTATCCCGGATACTGGTAATCCTTCACTCTTTTTCTTAATAAACCATTTGTAAAGAACGTCGCCCAGTTCTTCATCATTCGCTCATTTCATAGTTTTCCGCAATTTAGCTGTTTGCCATTGGTCGCTGCATAAAACTTTTTGATTTTTTCAGAATCACGTCTCATATCTCCGACTGAAAAATAAATTCTATTGACAATTTAGTTAAAGTCTCACTTGCTTCAATTCAGCTAACATTTTGGAACTTTTGTTCCACTGTTAACAACACTCGTTTTTGTTTAGTGGCATCCGTGGCATCAATGAATGTTTTACATTTTGGTAAAGCTAACGCTTCTGAGTCGGACAGAAAGTAGCCAATAGAAAGGCAGAAGGCAGATGGTGTTGGAGACGAATGGAATTTCCGGCAAAGGGGGACAATAGAATGGAATATCCGAAAGGAGATTTGATGAGGGATAAAGAGATAAGATATTGGCGTGTCGGCACTGCCTGCAATAGGAATACTAGCCGCCGTAGGTAACCTTGAAGCGATATTGTTTATTTACCAAAATATTTTCCAATATTCTCTTTTAAAGATAATTTCTTTTATTAATTATTCTCACCAAGGCCGACTCTTCAAGAATGATTGAAAGTTAAATTAATGTTCTGTATCTGCAAATATATGAATATTAGTCAAAACATATATGAATGCAAAGGCCTGAAATATTGACTCCATTAGTTGCAAAATATTCAGTACATTTCCATTCAATGTATGCATCAAAATTTAGTACTGTGTTCAAATACATTTTCTGTGCACTCCTTTCTTTTGTATTTCCTAATTCCTTTTTTTGCCTCCATTCCTTTTTTTAGAGAACGTAATAAATAACTTATTCATCTTGTTACTTCCTTAATTTGCTTCCATAATATTACCGAACAGATGGCAGTTCCCATTCCACTTAAAGTGCCTCCATACTCTCGTTGCTATTTAAATATTCATTTAAGAGAAACCTATTAAAACTGTTAAATAAACTATAAAAGTACATACTATTTCATCCCAGAGAACCCCTCTTTCCTTTTACTTTTCTGTCCATAAAAAGCTTATTAAAAGGTATACTGAAGCAGAATCCCCGATACATTTGCAAAAAAAAATAAAGGATAAAACCATTCCAGTCGAAATTTTTTCATGATGCATTTAATTGCTAGCTATAGCGGGTCATTTAAGTGAGGCTAAAGGTAGTAATTAACGCCGTGAAATCAGCCTGCAGGAAACAATTTAAAGAGAAACTACCTGCGTTCTGTGAACGCGTTAGAAAATGACCCTTTCTAATAAGTTTCATTTTTTTAAAAATCAGATAGTTAAAAATGGAATTGTGAAGAATTGGAGGAAAAAGGAAAGTGAAACTTTCTATACTTCTCTCGTATGACGTCAAGTTTCATCTCCAGTTTTCTTCAATTCCCACTAATTAGGGTAGGCCGGGGCTAGTTGGCCATAGGAGCATGCTGGCCCAGTGGCGATATTTTTAAAACTTTCATTTAACTCTGTCAGTCCAGACAAGTGTGTATTGTCGCGTCTTTCTTCTTCCACCTCAACGTCATTGAAGGAACAACGTCCATTAAAGGAGCAGCTAGAATTTTCTAATTTTCGCTAAGTTGAGTAAATTTTCTTACTTATAAATAATCGGGGTTTTTTCCCTTCTTTGTAGATTACAGTTTCCATTTTTAAAAATATTATTCAGAAAGAAAATTCTCCATTATTGCTTTAGGGCTTGTTTGTTTATCAAATGCTTTCAGAATAATTCCCTATTCTGATGAGAAACAAAAATGGTGACATGGGGTAAGTTGGTCCATTTGGCAAGGGGCACGTTTGTCCGGCGTGCCAACATGGGATTTTTCAAGATGTGTGTTATAGAAATTTCTCTGAATAGGTGGAATGGAATTGTACCAGATTCAGCATGCAAAATATTTGTTATGAAAAATCATGCGGATTCAATCTTGATTAAAATTACGCAATAGGAGGTGCTGCTATAGAATACTATTTGGCGATTACCATATTGGGTAGAAATGCACCAGTTTGTATATAATACACATAATGTGCATAATAACACAACTGGGTTATTTAAAGTAAGTAAATATAATAATATAGAAGAATGTTTTGTAATAGTCGCTTCATATTAGAAGTGGGTCAACTTACCCCGCATTTGGGGCAGGTTGGCCCACGCGACTTGGTGTCAGTTTGAAGTTTTATATTAATACTGATAGTTAATATGTTCAAATTTTACTATGGCAAATTAATTAATATTATTACACTGATAGCGTCAGCTTAAAAAGTTTTGAAAAAATTTGAATTCCCTTATTTTTAAATTATTAGAAGAAAAAACGGGCCAACTAGCCCCAGTCTACCCTACCCTAAAATTGCTTCGTCATGATATAGGTGGTGGCAATATTTTTTAAAAATATGTTTAAATATATCTAATTCAAAAATACACTTCTAGTTTTTGATACAATTCAAAATAAATTTAATGATTTTTTTTAAATTTTAGCAATCAATAATTATCTGGTTTTCCCTTATAAATAGTCAAAAAATATTTGACTTATTATAGGCCGAATACTAGACATTTTATTAAACAATGTAATAGAATAACTCTGCACTATATATTAGGCACACTATACCATTTCACAAGAGGAGTTCCAGATTCGTAGTGTGAATCCTCATACCTGTTTCTAATATCTCGGAAATTGAAAATATTGAAAAAATTTGCTCGTCCATGTGACGTTTGGGTTCTACATGCACCATTGTGAAATGTTGGAAAGCTGATCACATGATCTAAAACTACTTTATGTCTGGCTGTTTTTGTACTGAAGAAATTTCATCTTTCAAAGCTCTTAATACTTTTTCCTGTATTGTGTTCTTGCTATCTCTTTACGTCTCTTTTATCATGTACGAAGGGCGTCTCCAGTGGAGCTTTCAAACATAAATATAGTTCATAATTCCCCTTAAAATGTCAAAACAAAGTTAAACCTCCTCCTTCGTACCAGAAATGCTACACTTCTAAACTCTACGTGACATATTAGGTGCTTGGAATAGGATTTTCTTACACACAGTGGTAATCAAAATTCTTGAAACCATCTGGAAAAAGTGTGCGTGGATATTCGATGGCTTTTTCAAAATGATTCCACAAAATGTGAAGAGGTGCGTTGCACAGAATATGACATCGGTTTACATATGTTCAACGCGTAGTTCTCCATTCAAGAGTACATTGGTCAGACGAGAAGCTCATATTTACACAACCTTAAGTACCCTTTATGATGGTAGCATAGAGTATGTGCAAAAGAAATATTAGTTAACTCTTTCATCCTGAGGCGTCCTTTTCCGTTTAAAGCCTAGAATTTTCGGGAGAAAGCGACATGAATTGGACTCTCCCACCCTGGAGGGTCATTTACCCCACCACCTCACCCCCTGCTATAACCTTCCCTTAAAGCGCACGGAAATGGGCTGTGGTTGCAAGGGTAATTGAACCCCCTACCACGCTTATCTCCTAAGCGATCTCATAACCTCACCTCCCATCAAAAGAAGCCAACCGCCTCAGACCCGCCTTTGCCGCTGTTAAGGGGAAATTTTTAGACCGCCCAGGACCGCCTCGCATAATGTCAGAGGGTTAATGATGCTCAAAAGTGTACATCCTCATCTGACAGTTGATATTCAAAATGGAAGAATTCGAAATTGAACATATGCTTACCTTTCCTTCAACTAACGTCTAACTTTATGTGAGGCATCAAGCTGACAGGTGCAGAATCATCTGATGATGTAAATTGTAAACTATACTACATAGAAATTGATATAATTGAAAGGGGTTTTTATTATTATTTTTGGTACAAAATCGGATCATAGTTTCCAAACTTTCCTCCGGAAAACTTTAAAATCACTAATTAAAAAATGGCATACAGTCAGTGCAAGAGGTAATTTTTCGTATTTTTGCAAGATTAGATGTATAACATATATGCATAATAATTTTGTCATCCTGCGATATAAGGAATCCCTACGTGGAATAATGCGGAGTATTCTTTCTTATATACGTTAATTGCAAGACAAAAAGACATGATATGCAGTTTTAATAAAAAGTTAATTTTCTTGTTTGCTGGAGCAAACTTTTTAAAATATTTCTGAAAAATCTAGGTTTAATTAAGTATTTAAATAAGTGCAAACAAACACTGTTAAATTAACTGAATTAGTCCAAATCATTTTGAATTTCTTTTATGGACCTTTCCATCATTTGGAACTAATCAAATGAAACCAATAAATCTACGATTAAATAATTTGTATTGCTTCGAATATGATAATGCCCAATATTCAGTTTCACTCATTTAAACCGAATAAAACTCGTTTCTAAATAAAATATCTGTTAGAAGCGAAAAGCTTTGATTCTTTCCATTTATCGGAAATCTCACTAAGGTTTCTCAAAACTTCAAATATCTAACCACAAATAATACTATGTTGCGAAAATTGCGAAATCGAATTCTACAGAGATACACTGATTCTATTTCCCAGTGAAATGTTTGTTCTTCAGTTTCACTATTTAATTTGTGTTGCCATTGCTGAGAAAAAGTCTACGGAAGATAGAAGATAAAGAACACTGGTAGAAATTTTTATTCAAGGTAGGATCTCGGTTGCAAAGAAGTAGCTCCCCAGCAAAGAATATTCTTCTATTTATTAAGGGAAATTCAATTATTTTCTTTATAGCTGCTTCGTTCCTGATAAAAGATCGAGTTTCATTTATTTATTCGTTTATTTTCTCATCCTTTCTCCTGTTTGATACTTGATTTACGGAGAGAAGAGCGATCGAATTACGAGACGGTGCTGGTATTTAATTTTTTCGATTCTAACACAATCCCACGAGTTCTTTTTTAGTTCTTACTGGGACGAAAGAGCACAATACACGTTGTCGGGAAGATGGTTTGCACTTCCTAAAACCTTGTATTTCAAAGAACTGAGTCGTTTTTAGCAGTGGCGGACTAGGTCTGAAAAGAGTGGTTACCATGAGACAGTGTGGGCCCTATCACATCTACGTTACCATCTCAAATATATTTTTTGATATTGTTTATTACAAATATAATAAATTAAAATCAATAAGTTAATATAATCTATTCCTAATATAAAACTCTATTATATATATTACTAAATACAGTAGGTATGTTATAAAGCTATAAAGTCGTTTCCCTGAGATGCTAATCTTGGCGTCAAACTTGGCGACTTGGCGATAAATTTGGCGACCATTTTGGCAACTTGGCGGCAAAGTTGGCGACTTTGGGGACAAAAGGAATTTTCTTGAAGGACCTCGAACTTTCAACCTATTTCTACTGGTTTCATAAACTTTCTAGAGATTATGTCACTTCCTACGTAATGAAATCACTTCCTGTTGAAAATATAAAAGGCAAGCTCTCAAGCCAAGAGTGGTCAGTTGGATTTTAATCAGCAAGCAAGCTGGTGAGCCAACAAGAAGCCTTTGAGAGCGCTGTGTTGAGATTTAATGGTAATCTCTATTGTGAATTTTTACAAGTGCTGTTTTAATACTTGTGCTACGTTTCTTATCTTAGAATATTTGTAAAATAAAGAGCTTTATTTTTTTAATCCTGCTTATTGGACTGCATTCACGTACACGCACAAGATGATTTTGCCACAATACGTATTATTGAAAGTAATAAATAGCAAATATAAATGTAATTTTATGATTAAATATTAAATAATTTTGGTGTTTGTATAGCATACTGCAATTTTGGAACTATACTGTTATATTGAGAATATTTTAACCAAATTCAAAATAAAGTGCAAACTATTTACCAATTTAAAATTTTTTAAAAGAATAATTCTGACTGTCAAAGATTAACAACTCAAATGTATAGAAGTGTATTACATTTGGTCCACTTCATTGGTGGCAACTCAGGAAACATTTGAGTTCTCTAGATGACTGTGCAAATCTGTTAATAAGTACTCTACATCCAAATAATCTAGAAATTCCTTCTCATAGCAACGTACAGGAATTCAAAGTTCTCCTCAGACAATGAATTTCTTAATATGGTCTTTAAGATCTTTAGTCGACACATATCCTGCGGGCCCGAATTGTCTTATGTTAAGGGGGACCACTTGCCATCGGGCAAGTTGGCAACCTGGCCAGTCTGCCACTGGTTTTTAGTGTTATATATAAATTCTAATTTGTCTTTAATCGTATGAGTCGCAATTTGTAATTCTGCAAATAATGTTTTCAGATGTATAACAAGGTATCTTATTTGAATAAGTTTCAGATTCTCGTACATTTTAATGTTTATTCATAGTTTGTTTATACTCTGGATATATCTTCTAATAACATACCATGTTCGGTTTTAGCAATAAACTAGCTACTGGTGCACAAACCGGTTCAATGCGCCAAAGCCACGCCAAATGATATGGGCATCGATAAAGTTTACAATAATGCAATCTTTCCAACGCAAACTACACACTTAACACTACTTAACTTGACACTACTTAATGACTTAGCGCTAATGAGGCTGTGCGCAAGTTCCCCAATACCCACAAACCGCGGGTCGCGTGAAAATTTTTGTGGATCGCTAAATTGAAAGAAATTTATTTGACAGTAAAAATATAAGGCGTTTCTGCAAGAAACGTGGTTGCGACCCCCGGAGGGGTCGCGAAAAAATTCTACACAAAGTGAGGGGGTCGGAAATGAAAATAGTTTGCGCACCACTGAACTAGCTGAAAACCCTGCGTTGCTCAGGATCCATATTTTTTCCTATACCATCCTCCTGTCTTTTCCCTATAAATATTGTCACCAACTTTCCCCAATAAACGTAAATCTTCTTTGAATCCTTTCTTGTTGAATTAAAACTTTCAAATATAGCCTTTTTATCACCTTATAACAGTATGGTTTGAATGAAAATGCGAGGAAATTCGAAAAAAAAAACATTTATTTTAAACAATATATAGTTAAATAACTAATACAGCTTTACAATGTACAAATATACTTAGATTGTATAACTTGGTTACTGCGAAGCTTCTAAATAAAATGTTTTATAAATTAGATAAAGAAAGTCAAAATCGCTCGAGAAGAACTCGCACTCGAAAAAATTTCGCTGAAGAAGCATTTTTCTACTCTTTTTGAGCAACGCTGCCATATCAACGTTATTATTCAAAAATTTGCGAAATTTAAGCGAAACATCGTGTAGTAACTAAACTAACGTCATTGGATATGTGAGTGCATATTAAAAGCTACGAAATGAAAACGGAAGTTTAAGTAGTACATGCTACGAAATAGCAGCGGAGGCAAGAAATCTACACAGAAAAAAATCTATATTTTCTCAGCTTTAACAGTGGGTAAAAATACGTGAATAAAGGATTTGAAGAAACAATAAATTAGTTTGAATTTTATTTTCTAACAAGAAAAGCAATGTTGTAGTTTGAGTTTAAATTGAATTTTGAAACGTTAATCACAGTTAGAGAAAAAATGTACAACAATTAAATTGGTATCATTAAATTTTTTTTCTCTTCAAGGTGATGTAATAATAATTTTCGTTCCCTAAGTATTTCAAAAATTATTGTTGAAAAACGTCTGAAAATTGCTTAATTTCAGTTATTTAATTAAATAAATAAAAATCTATTAGAATTTTAAAATAATTTTTACGGCGTTAGCTCCCTCTTGTGCTAGTCCATCACTGTGCCAAATTTGGCCTTCGTAAGCCCAACGGTGTGAACGTGCATAAGGAACCAAAAAACGAACAAACAAGCACACACATACTTTCCTCTTTTATATATAGATATCTCAGATATATTCTTGCAATAAGGAAAGAATACAGTGCGTTTTGCTGGAGAGATGTTCTACACGCACTTAATCCCTTTATATCAGAGTAGTACCCAGTTTTATGAATGAATGTTTCTTTTCGTGTATTTTAAAGACCAATTTCTATTTCCTTAAATAGCGTTTTATAACTGAAGCATATTATTGATTTAGATACATTTCAGATGCTCCTGTTTTAATACGAATTACTTATGGCACGTTTGGGATATGAAGAACTTTAAACAATAGACTTTTATGAAACATTTCAAAAATATAACTGATATATTCATCTACGTAGTGTTTTTACTTTCTCGTATACGAAGTATACAAAGAGAAAGTATTGTAATCGTCAAAAAATTCGAACTCGAGATTTTGACGGATCTCCACGTTTTGAACCTCCCTGGTACCGAAAAAACACAATTTTGGAATTATGTCTGTATGTCTGTGTGTGTTGCTGTGTGTCTGTCTGTGAACACCGATAACTCGAAAACTATTAGAGCTACGGGGATGAATTTGTGTATGTGGTCTTTGAACATAATTTGTAGGTTCTATCAAATTTGGAAATCCGTCAACAGGAAGTCTCATCTGTTTAGTGTCCGCATTGGTCATGTGAACGTATAACTTTCAAAACTTGAAGCGAAATGGATAAGGTGATTTGTCTAGTATCGTTATGGATATAGGTCGTATAAAAGTTTGGACCAATCAAATCAAAAAAGAGGGCGTTCAAATTCGTATTCATTTTCTTGTAATCCGATTCTCATGCGCATGCGTAGTTGGTTTTGAATCTGTTATTGTTGTAAATTTTATTTACAAGCAATAAATATCGTCTTCAAGCAATCACTTGTTAACAATTTTTTTTTTTGTATATTGTCAAATCAAACATACCGATCTCATTATTTCAGCAAATCTTTTTATTCACACACTTTGCAGTTGTACACGGTTTGTAGTATAAATTGTTTTTTTTTGGGGAATTCAATTCCAAAGCAAATTTTCCTTTAGTATTCATTGCATCTGGCTATTCGCCTTGCTTCAAAGTAATATTTTTTTGGAACGTGGCAAAGATATTTTGATTTCAGGTTGTTTGTTTTTTTTGTTCGCTTTCTCGTATACGTACAGTGTTATACAAGAGAAAATATGTGTAATCGTCAAAAAAATTCGAACTCGGATTTGCACATGAATCTCACTTAGAAAGTATACGAGAAGTTGGGAGACCACTCCCTTGGTTAATCACTAGGAATGCCTAAGATTCCTAAAATAAAGGCTTAGACTCTTGAACCGTCAGATATTTATAAACCCCCCCTACATAGGTTTATTAAATGTATTCTGAATAACAAACTCTTGATTTTTTTTCTTAAATTCGTCTTCTACATTTTCAAAATGTTCTGCCCAGCAAACTACCGAACATATAAAAATTTTTACAATACTACACTCTACTTAAGTATATGCCAGAATCTGTAGGAAGATTCATAAAACTACTTTTTCAGTGGACTTGCGTCTTATCCCTTTCTCTGTGCTGGAAATAAGCCATCTTTCGAAAATCTGGATTCCTTTTTCAAAAAGTCTATTTGAAGGATGCATTTTCTTGGTGTGTGTTTGGAATATGCGATGCCAGAAAATTGCTTTTCCCACAGGCTAGAATCTTGAGTAAACACATATAAGAAATTTTCTGGATACACTACTGAGATCAAGGCTTCTCTGTGGGCAATATTTTCGGTAAATCTATACTTATTCAATCCTTGACAATTTACGGTTTTTAAGCTCGATTAACAACAAAATATAAAAGTTTAAACCTTTTTTAAAACTTTAATTTAAATTTGAACTGACCCCAAAACGTTTCATGATGAGACATACTGTTTTTGGGTAAAGAACAAAAACAGCATTATACGGCAATTAAAAATCCTCACCAGTATTAATAAAAACTCTTAATTTTCTCCACTAGAAGATTTATTCCCGACTAGGACGGGCTTTTAACCCTCCAAACATATCTCATATAAAAGTTCAAATCTTTTTTTAACACTTTAATTTAAATTTGAACTGACCCCGAAACGTTTCATAATGAGACATACTGTTTTTTGGGTAAGAACAAAAGAGCAGCATATACAACAAAAATCCTCACAGATATTACAAGACAGAGAGCTCCTAATTTTCTAATCCAGAGAAGATTTAACATGCCGTCTTAAGACGGCAATTTTAATAAACATATCTCATTTCCCATTGTCACAGATTTACTAACGAAAGTTATAGTAGAAAATCTCATTAACGTTGGCAGAGTGCTTAAGCATTATACGGCAATTAAAATCCACAGTTTTAATACTACTACTTCAATTTTCTTTCCGCAAGAGATTTATGCCCGTCTAGAACCGGGCTTTCTCATTTCAAACATATCTCAGTGTTCTCCATTGTATCACAGATTTGCTAGAACAGTTGAGTAAATCTCGTACTTAACGTTGGCAGAGGTGCTTCAAGCATTATACGAATTAAAATCACTCACAGTTTAATACTAACTCTAATTTTTTCTCCACTAGAAGATTTATGCCCGTCTAAGACGGGCTTATACTCAAACATATCTCATTTCCCATCTGAATTTATTAACGGAAAGTTATAGTAGAAAATCTCATTAACGTTGGCAGAGTGCTTAAGCATTATACGGCAATTAAAAATCCTCACCAGTATTAATACAAACTCCTAATTTTCTCCACTAGAAGATTTATGCCCGTCTAAGACGGGCTTTTAACCCTCCAAACATATCTCATTTCCCATTGTCACAGATTTACTAACGAAAGTTATAGTAGAAAATCTCATTAACATTGCTAGAGTGCTTACGTGTACGGCAATTAAAATCCTCACACCAGTATTAATACAAACTCCTAATTTTCTCTACTAGAAGATTTATGCCCGTCAGACAGTTATAAACATATCTCATTTCCCATTGTGCACAGATTTCAACGAAGTTATGGTAGAAGAATCTCTTTAACATTGTGACGGTAATTGGCATTGTACAGATTAAATCATCCTGGTGTTATTAATGATGCCAGCTCTAATTTTCTCTACTAGAGATTGCTACGTCTAAAGACGAGACTTAACCTATCAAACATATCTCAGTTTCCCACTTAGTCAGATTTACCTAACAGAAAGTTATGGTAAAAATCTCAGTTAACGTTGGCAGGTGCTAGCATTGTCGTGACCATTAAAAATCCTCCCAGTGATTGAAATACAAACTCCTAATTTTTCTCTCTAGGTTGTAGCCCGATCTAAAACGGAGCTTTCTAATGACATATCCTCATTTCCCATTGTCACAGGATTTACTAACGAGAGGTTATAGTAGAATAATCATTAACATTGGCGGATCTTAAGCATTGTACGGAAATTAAAATCCTCACCAGTATTAGCAAACTCAATTTCTCTCACTAGAAGATTATGCCGTCTAAAGGGGCTTTTAACCCTCAAACATCATCTCATTTCCCATTGTCACTGATTTAACAGTAAGTTATGGTGAAAT